>OX451739.1:315684768-315794768 GCA_948472305.1 Vicia faba | reverse complement strand
ATTTGACATTGTTGTTGTTGTTGTTGTTTATTTGACGTTGTTGTTGTTGTTTATCTGACGTTGTTGTTGTTGACGGTGTTGTTGTTGTTATGGTTGTTTATTTGACATTGTTGTTGTTGGTGTTGACGTTGTTGTTGTTTATTTGACGTTGTTGTTGTTGTTGTTCTTTATTTGACGTTGTTGTTGTTTATTTGACGTTGTTGTTACTGTTGTTTATTTGACGTTGTTGTTGTTGACGTTGTTGTTGTTGTTATTGTTTATTTGACGTTGTTGTTGTTATTTATTTGACGTAGTTGTTGTTGTTGACGTTGTTGTCGTTGTTGTTGTTTATTTGACGTTTTTGTTGTTGTTGATGTTCTTGTTGTTGTTGTTGTTGTTTATTTGACGTTGTTGTTGTTTATTTGACGGTGTTATTGTTATTGTTTATTTGACGTTGTTATTGTTGTTGTTGTTTATTTGATGTTGTTGTTGTTGCTGACGTTGCTGTTGTTGTTGTTTATTTGATGTTGTTGTTGTTGACATGGTTGTTGTGGTTTATTTCTCGTTGTTGTTGTTGACGTTGTTGTTTATTTGACGTTGTTGTTGTTGTTGTTTATTTGACGTTGTTGTTGTTGTTGTTTTTTTGACGTTGTTGTTGTTGTTTATTTGACATTGTTGTTGTTGTTGACGGTGTTGTTGTTGTTGTTGTTGTTTATTTGACGTTGTTGTTGTTGTTGTTGTTGTTTATTTGACGGTGTTGTTGTTGTTGTTGTTGTTTATTTGATGTTGTCGTTGTTGTTTATTTGACGTTGTTATTGTTGACGTTGTTGTTGTTGTTGTTTATTTGACGTTTTTGTTGTTGACATTGTTGTTGTTGTTGTTTATTTGACGTTGTTGTTGATGTTGTTGAGGTTGTTGTTGTTGTTGTTGTTTATTTGACGTTGTTGTTGTTGTTGTTTATTTGACGTTGTTGTTGTTGTTGTTATTGTTTATTTGACGTTGTTGTTGTTGTTGACATTGTTGTTGTTGTTTATTTCACGTTGTTATTGTTGTTGACATAGTTGTTGTTGTTTATTTGACGTTGTTGTTGTTGTTTATTTGACGTTGTTGTTGTTGTTGACGTTGTTGTTGTTGTTGTTGTTGTTGTTTATTTGACGTTGTTATTGTTGTTTATTTGACAGTGTTGTTGTTGTTGACGGTGTTGTTGTTGTTGTTTATTTGACATTGTTTTTGTTGTTGTTGTTGTTGACGTTGTTGTTGTTGTTGACGTTGTTGTTGTTGTTATTGTTTATTTGACGTAGTTGTTGTTGTTTATTTGACGTAGTTGTTGTTGTTGACGTTGTTATTGTTGTTGTTGTTGTTTATTTGACGTTTTTGTTGTTGTTGATGTTCTTGTTGTTGTTGTTGTTGTTTATTTGACGTTGTTGTTGTTTATTTGACGGTGTTGTTGTTGTTGTTTATTTGACGTTGTTATTGTTGTTGTTGTTTATTTGACGTTGTTGTTGTAGCTGACGTTGCTGTTGTTGTTATTGTTTATTTGATGTTGTTGTTGTTGACATGGTTGTTTTGGTTTATTTCTCGTTGTTGTTGTTGACGTTGTTGTTTATTTGACGTTGTTGTTGTTGTTTATTTGACGTTGTTGTTGTTGACGTTGTTGTTGTTGTTATTGTTTATTTGATGTTGTTGTTGTTGTTTATTTGACATAGTTGTTGTTGTTGTTGTTGTTGTTTATTTGACGTTGTTGTTGTTGTTGTTGTTGTTTATTTGACGTTGTTGTTGTTGTTTATTTGACGTTGTCGTTGTTGACATTGTTGTTGTTGTTTATTTGACGTTTATTTGACGTTGTTGTTGTTGTTGTTGTTGTTTATTTGACGTTGTTTTAGTTGTTGTTTATTTGACGTTGTTGTTGTTGACATTGTTGCTGTTGTTTATTTGAGTTTTATTTGACGTTGTTATTGTTGTTGTTGTTTATTTGACGTTGTTTTAGTTGTTATTTATTTGACGTTGTTGTTGTTGTTTATTTGACGTTGTTGTTGTTGACATTGTTGTTGTTGTTAATTATTTGACGTTGTTGTTGTTAATGTTTATTTTATGTAGTTGTTGTTGTTGACGTTGTTGTTGTTT
The DNA here is from genome assembly GCA_948472305.1 of Vicia faba. Lineage (NCBI taxonomy): Eukaryota > Viridiplantae > Streptophyta > Magnoliopsida > Fabales > Fabaceae > Vicia > Vicia faba. The sequence goes on along the minus strand of OX451739.1, from coordinate 315,792,665 downwards.
ATTTGACGTTTTTATTGTTGTTGATGTTATTTATTTGACGTTGTTGTTGTTGTTGTTTATTTGACGTTGTTGTTGTCGTTGTTTTTATTTATTTGACGTTGTTGTTGTTGTTTATTTGATGTTGTTGTTGTTGTTTATTTGACGTTGTTGTTGTTGTTGTTTATTTGACGTTGTTGTTATTATTTGACGTTGTTGTTGTTGTATTTGTTGTTGTTGTTGTTGTTGTTGTTTATTTGACGTTGTTGTTGTTGTTGTTTATTTGACGTTATTGTTGTTGTTTATATGACGTTGTTATTGTTGTTGTTTATTTGACGTTGTTGTTGTTGTTGACGTTGTTGTTGTTGTTGTTGTTTATTTGACGTTGTTGTTGTTGTTGTTGTTTATTTGACGTTGTTGTTGTTGTTGTTATTGTTTATTTGACGTTGTTGTTGTTGTTGACATTGTTGTTGTTGTTTATTTCACGTTGTTATTGTTGTTGACATAGTTGTTGTTGTTTATTTGACGTTGTTGTTGTTGTTTATTTGACGTTGTTGTTGTTGTTGTTGACGTTGTTGTTGTTGTTGTTTATTTGACGTTGTTATTGTTGTTTATTTGACATTGTTGTTGTTGTTGACGGTGTTGTTGTTGTTGTTTATTTGTCATTGTTGTTGTTGTTGACGTTGTTGTTGTTGTTATTGACGTTGTTGTTGTTGACGTTGTTGTTGTTGTTATTGTTTATTTGACGTAGTTGTTGTTGTTTATTTGACGTAGTTGTTGTTGTTGACGTTGTTGTTGTTGTTGTTTATTTGACGTTTTTGTTGTTGTTGATGTTCTTGTTGTTGTTGTTGTTTATTTGACGTTGTTGTTGTTTATTTGACGGTGTTGTTGTTGTTGTTGTTGTTTATTTGACGTTGTTATTGTTGTTGTTGTTTATTTGACGTTGTTGTTGTTGTTGACGTTGCTGTTGTTGTTATTGTTTATTTGATGTTGTTGTTGTTGACATGGTTGTTGTGGTTTATTTCTCGTTGTTGTTGTTGACGTTGTTGTTTATTTGACGTTGTTGTTGTTGTTTATTTGACGTTGTTGTTGTTGACGTTGTTGTTGTTGTTATTGTTTATTTGATGTTGTTGTTGTTTATTTGACATAGTTGTTGTTGTTGTTTATTTGACGTTGTTGTTTTTGTTGTTGTTGTTGTTTATTTGACGTTGTTGTTGTTGTTTATTTGATGTTGTCGTTGTTGACATTGTTGTTGTTGTTTATTTGACGTTTATTTGACGTTGGTGTTGTTGTTGTTTATTTGACGTTGTTTTAGTTGTTGTTTATTTGACGTTGTTGTTGTTGACATTGTTGTTGTTGTTTATTTGAGTTTTATTTGACGTTGTTATTGTTGTTGTTGTTTATTTGACATTGTTTTAGTTGTTATTTATTTGACGTTGTTGTTGTTGTTTATTTGACGTTGTTGTTGTTGACATTGTTGTTGTTGTTGTTTATTTGACGTTGTTGTTGTTAATGTTTATTTTATGTAGTTGTTGTTGTTGACGTTGTTGTTGTTTATTTGACGTTTTTATTGTTGTTGATGTTATTTATTTGACGTTGTTGTTGTTGTTGTTTATTTGACGTTGTTGTTGTCGTTGTTGTTATTTATTTGACGTTGTTGTTGTTGTTTATTTGACGTTGTTGTTGTTGTTTATTTGACGTTGTTGTTGTTGTTGTTTATTTGACGTTGTTGTTATTATTTGACGTTGTTGTTGTTGTATTTGTTGTTGTTGTTGTTGTTGTTTATTTGACGTTGTTGTTGTTGTTGTTTATTGACGTTATTGTTGTTGTTTATATGACGTTGTTATTGTTGTTGTTTATTTGACGTTGTTGTTGTTGTTGACGTTGTTGTTGTTGTTGTTGTTTATTTGACATTGTTGTTGTTGTTGTTTATTTGATGTTGTATTAGTTGTTGTTGTTTATTTGACATTGTTGTTGTTGTTGACATAGTTGTTGTTGTTGTTTATTTGACGTTGTTGTTGTTGACGTTGTTGTTGTTGTTTATTTGACGTTGTTGTTGTTGTTTATTTGACGTTGTTGTTGTTGTTGAAATTGTTGTTGTTGTTTATTTGACATTGTTGTTGTTGTTGTTTATTTGACGTTGTTGTTGTTTATTTGACGTTGTTGTTGTTGTTTATCTGACGTTGTTGTTGTTGACGGTGTTGTTGTTGTTATGGTTGTTTATTTGACATTGTTGTTGTTGTTGACGTTGTTGTTGTTTATTTGACGTTGTTGTTGTTGTTGTTGTTGTTGTTTATTTGACGTTGTTGTTGTTTATTTGACGTTGTTGTTGTTGTTTATTTGACGTTGTTGTTGTTGACGTTGTTGTTGTTGTTATTGTTTATTTGACGTTGTTGTTGTTGTTTATTTGACGTAGTTGTTGTTTCTGACGTTGTTGTTGTTGTTGTTTATTTGACGTTTTTGTTGTTTGTGATGTTCTTGTTGTTGTTGTTGTTTATCTGACGTTGTTGTTGTTTATTTGACGGTGTTGTTGTTGTTGTTTATTTGACGTTGTTATTGTTGTTGTTGTTTATTTGACGTTGTTGTTGTTGCTGACGTTGCTGTTGTTGTTGTTTATTTGACGTTGTTGTTGTTGTTTATTTAACATTGTTGTTGTTGTTGACGGTGTTGTTGTTGTTGTTGTTTATTTGACGTTGTTGTTGTTGTTGTTGTTTATTTGACGGTGTTGTTGTTGTTGTTGTTTATTTGATGTTGTCGTTGTTGTTTATTTGACGTTGTTATTGTTGACGTTGTTGTTGTTGTTTATTTGACGTTTTTGTTGTTGACATTGTTGTTGTTGTTGTTTATTTGACGTTGTTGTTGATGTTGTTGAGGTTGTTGTTGTTGTTGTTTATTTGACGTTGTTGTTGTTGTTGTTTATTTGACGTTGTTGTTGTTGTTATTGTTTATTTGACGTTGTTGTTGTTGTTGACATTGTTGTTGTTGTTTATTTGATGTTGTTGTTGTTGACATAGTTGTTGTTGTTTATTTCACGTTGTTATTGTTGTTGACGTTGTTGTTTATTTGACGTTGTTGTTGTTGTTTATTTGACGTTGTTGTTGTTGTTGTTGATGTTGTTGTTGTTGTTGTTTATTTGACGTTGTTATTGTTGTTTATTTGACATTGTTGTTGTTGTTGACGGTGTTGTTGTTGTTGTTTATTTGACATTGTTGTTGTTGTTGTTGACGTTGTTGTTGTTGTTGACGTTGTTGTTGTTGACGTTGTTGTTGTTGTTATTGTTTGTTTGACGCTGTTGTTGTTGTTGTTTATTTGACGTAGTTGTTGTTGTTGACGTTGTTGTTGTTATTGTTTATTTGACGTTTTTGTTGTTGTTGATGTTCTTGTTGTTGTTGTTGTTTATTTGACGTTGTTGTTGTTTATTTGACGGTGTTGTTGTTGTTGTTGTTTATTTGACGTTGTTATTGTTGTTGTTGTTTATTTGACGTTGTTGTTGTTGCTGACGTTGCTGTTGTTGTTGTTGTTTATTTGATGTTGTTGTTGTTGACAAGGTTGTTGTGGTTTATTTCTCGTTGTTGTTGTTGACGTTGTTGTTTATTTGACGTTGTTGTTGTTTAATTGACGTTGTTGTTGTTGACGTTGTTGTTGTTGTTACTGTTTATTTGATGTTGTTGTTTTTGTTTATTTGACATAGTTGTTGTTGTTGTTGTTGTTTATTTGACGTTGTTGTTGTTGTTGTTGTTGTTTATTTGACGTTGTTGTTGTTGTTTATTTGACGTTGTCGTTGTTGACATTGTTGCTGTTGTTTATTTGACGTTTATTTGACGTTGTTGTTTTTGTTGTTGTTTATTTGACGTTGTTTTAGTTGTTGTTTATTTGACGTTGTTGTTGTTGACATTGTTGTTGTTGTTTATTTGAGTTTTATTTGACGTTGTTGTTGTTGTTGTTGTTTATTTGACGTTGTTTTAGTTGTTATTTATTTGACGTTGTTGTTGTTGTTTATTTGACGTTGTTGTTGTTGTTTATTTGACGTTGTTGTTGTTAATGTTTATTTTATGTAGTTGTTGTTGTTGACATTGTTGTTGTTTATTTGACGTTTTTATTGTTGTTGATGTTATTTATTTGACGTTGTTGTTGTTGTTGTCGTTGTTGTTATTTATTTGACGTTGTTGTTGTTGTTTATTTGACGTTGATGTTGTTTTTTATTTGACGTTGTTGTTGTTGTTGTTGTTGTTTATTTGACGTTGTTGTTATTATTTGACGTTGTTGTTGTTGTATTTGTTGTTGTTGTTGTTGTTGTTGTTTATTTGACGTTGTTGTTGTTGTTGTTTATTTGACGTTATTGTTGTTGTTTATATGACGTTGTTATTGTTGTTGTTTATTTGACGTTGTTGTTGTTGTTGACGTTGTTGTTGTTGTTGTTTATTTGACATTGTTGTTGTTGTTGTTTATTTGATGTTGTATTAGTTGTTGTTGTTTATTTGACATTGTTGTTGTTGTTGTTGACATAGTTGTTGTTGTTGTTTATTTGACGTTGTTGTTGTTGACGTTGTTGTTGTTTATTTGACGTTGTTGTTGTTGTTGACATTGTTGTTGTTGTTTATTTGACATTGTTGTTGTTGTTGTTTATTTGACGTTGTTGTTGTCGTTGTTGTTATTTATTTGACGTTGTTGTTGTTGTTTATTTGACGTTGTTGTTGTTGTTTATTTGACGTTGTTGTTGTTGTTGTTTATTTGACGTTGTTGTTATTATTTGACGTTGTTGTTGTTGTATTTTTTGTTGTTGTTGTTGTTGTTTATTTGACGTTGTTGTTGTTGTTGTTTATTGACGTTATTGTTGTTGTTTATATGACGTTGTTATTGTTGTTGTTTATTTGACGTTGTTGTTGTTGTTGACGTTGTTGTTGTTGTTGTTGTTTATTTGACATTGTTGTTGTTGTTGTTTATTTGATGTTGTATTAGTTGTTGTTGTTTATTTGACATTGTTGTTGTTGTTGACATAGTTGTTGTTGTTGTTTATTTGACGTTGTTGTTGTTGACGTTGTTGTTGTTGTTTATTTGACGTTGTTGTTGTTGTTTATTTGACGTTGTTGTTGTTGTTGAAATTGTTGTTGTTGTTTATTTGACATTGTTGTTGTTGTTGTTGTTTATTTGACGTTGTTGTTGTTGTTTATCTGACGTTGTTGTTGTTGACGGTGTTGTTGTTGTTATGGTTGTTTATTTGACATTGTTGTTGTTGTTGACGTTGTTGTTGTTTATTTGACGTTGTTGTTGTTGTTGTTGTTCTTTATTTGACGTTGTTGTTGTTTATTTGACGTTGTTGTTGTTGTTTATTTGACGTTGTTGTTGTTGACGTTGTTGTTGTTGTTATTGTTTATTTGACGTTGTTGTTGTTGTTTATTTGACGTAGTTGTTGTTTCTGACGTTGTTGTTGTTGTTTATTTGACGTTTTTGTTGTTTGTGATGTTCTTGTTGTTGTTGTTGTTTATCTGACGTTGTTGTTGTTTATTTGACGGTGTTGTTGTTGTTGTTTATTTGACGTTGTTGTTGTTGTTGTTTATTTGACGTTATTGTTGTTGTTTATATGACGTTGTTATTGTTGTTGTTTATTTGACGTTGTTGTTGTTGTTGACGTTGTTGTTGTTGTTGTTGTTTATTTGACATTGTTGTTGTTGTTGTTTATTTGATGTTGTATTAGTTGTTGTTGTTTATTTGACATTGTTGTTGTTGTTGTTGACATAGTTGTTGTTGTTGTTTATTTGACGTTGTTGTTGTTGACGTTGTTGTTGTTTATTTGACGTTGTTGTTGTTGTTGACATTGTTGTTGTTGTTTATTTGACATTGTTGTTGTTGTTGTTTATTTGACGTTGTTGTTGTCGTTGTTGTTATTTATTTGACGTTGTTGTTGTTGTTTATTTGACGTTGTTGTTGTTGTTTATTTGACGTTGTTGTTGTTGTTGTTTATTTGACGTTGTTGTTATTATTTGACGTTGTTGTTGTTGTATTTTTTGTTGTTGTTGTTGTTGTTTATTTGACGTTGTTGTTGTTGTTGTTTATTGACGTTATTGTTGTTGTTTATATGACGTTGTTATTGTTGTTGTTTATTTGACGTTGTTGTTGTTGTTGACGTTGTTGTTGTTGTTGTTGTTTATTTGACATTGTTGTTGTTGTTGTTTATTTGATGTTGTATTAGTTGTTGTTGTTTATTTGACATTGTTGTTGTTGTTGACATAGTTGTTGTTGTTGTTTATTTGACGTTGTTGTTGTTGACGTTGTTGTTGTTGTTTATTTGACGTTGTTGTTGTTGTTTATTTGACGTTGTTGTTGTTGTTGAAATTGTTGTTGTTGTTTATTTGACATTGTTGTTGTTGTTGTTGTTTATTTGACGTTGTTGTTGTTGTTTATCTGACGTTGTTGTTGTTGACGGTGTTGTTGTTGTTATGGTTGTTTATTTGACATTGTTGTTGTTGTTGACGTTGTTGTTGTTTATTTGACGTTGTTGTTGTTGTTGTTGTTCTTTATTTGACGTTGTTGTTGTTTATTTGACGTTGTTGTTGTTGTTTATTTGACGTTGTTGTTGTTGACGTTGTTGTTGTTGTTATTGTTTATTTGACGTTGTTGTTGTTGTTTATTTGACGTAGTTGTTGTTTCTGACGTTGTTGTTGTTGTTGTTTATTTGACGTTTTTGTTGTTTGTGATGTTCTTGTTGTTGTTGTTGTTTATCTGACGTTGTTGTTGTTTATTTGACGGTGTTGTTGTTGTTGTTTATTTGACGTTGTTATTGTTGTTGTTGTTTATTTGACGTTGTTGTTGTTGCTGACGTTGCTGTTGTTGTTGTTTATTTGACGTTGTTGTTGTTGTTTATTTGACATTGTTGTTGTTGTTGACGGTGTTGTTGTTGTTGTTGTTGTTGTTTATTTGACGTTGTTGTTGTTGTTGTTGTTTATTTGACGGTGTTGTTGTTGTTGTTGTTTATTTGATGTTGTCGTTGTTGTTTATTTGACGTTGTTATTGTTGACGTTGTTGTTGTTGTTTATTTGACGTTTTTGTTGTTGACATTGTTGTTGTTGTTGTTTATTTGACGTTCTTGTTGATGTTGTTGAGGTTGTTGTTGTTGTTGTTTATTTGACGTTGTTGTTGTTGTTGTTTATTTGACGTTGTTGTTGTTGTTATTGTTTATTTGACGTTGTTGTTGTTGTTGACATTGTTGTTGTTGTTTATTTGATGTTGTTGTTGTTGACATAGTTGTTGTTGTTTATTTCACATTGTTATTGTTGTTGACGTTGTTGTTTATTTGACGTTGTTGTTGTTGTTTATTTGACGTTGTTGTTGTTGTTGTTGACGTTGTTGTTGTTGTTGTTTATTTGACGTTGTTATTGTTGTTTATTTGACATTGTTGTTGTTGTTGACGGTGTTATTGTTGTTGTTTATTTGACATTGTTGTTGTTGTTGTTGACGTTGTTGTTGTTGTTGACGTTGTTGTTGTTGACGTTGTTGTTGTTGTTATTGTTTGTTTGACGCTGTTGTTGTTGTTTATTTGACGTAGTTGTTGTTGTTGACTTTGTTGTTGTTATTGTTTATTTGACGTTTTTGTTGTTGTTGATGTTCTTGTTGTTGTTGTTGTTGTTTATTTGACGTTGTTGTTGTTTATTTGACGGTGTTGTTGTTGTTGTTGTTGTTTATTTGACGTTGTTATTGTTGTTGTTGTTTATTTGACGTTGTTGTTGTTGCTGACGTTGCTGTTGTTGTTGTTGTTTATTTGATGTTGTTGTTGTTGACAAGGTTGTTGTGGTTTATTTCTCGTTGTTGTTGTTGACGTTGTTGTTTATTTGACGTTGTTGTTGTTGTTTATTTGACGTTGTTGTTGTTGACGTTGTTGTTGTTGTTACTGTTTATTTGATGTTGTTGTTTTTGTTTATTTGACATAGTTGTTGTTGTTGTTGTTGTTTATTTGACGTTGTTGTTGTTGTTGTTGTTGTTGTTTATTTGACGTTGTTGTTGTTGTTTATTTGACGTTGTCGTTGTTGACATTGTTGCTGTTGTTTATTTGACGTTTATTTGACGTTGTTGTTTTTGTTGTTGTTTATTTGACGTTGTTTTAGTTGTTGTTTATTTGACGTTGTTGTTGTTGACATTGTTGTTGTTGTTTATTTGAGTTTTATTTGACGTTGTTGTTGTTGTTGTTGTTTATTTGACGTTGTTTTAGTTGTTATTTATTTGACGTTGTTGTTGTTGTTTATTTGACGTTGTTGTTGTTGTTTATTTGACGTTGTTGTTGTTAATGTTTATTTTATGTAGTTGTTGTTGTTGACGTTGTTGTTGTTTATTTGACGTTTTTATTGTTGTTGATGTTATTTATTTGACGTTGTTGTTGTTGTTGTCGTTGTTGTTATTTATTTGACGTTGTTGTTGTTGTTTATTTGACGTTGATGTTGTTGTTTATTTGACGTTGTTGTTGTTGTTGTTGTTGTTGTTTATTTGACGTTGTTGTTATTATTTGACGTTGTTGTTGTTGTATTTGTTGTTGTTGTTGTTGTTTATTTGACGTTGTTGTTGTTGTTGTTGTTTATTTGACGTTATTGTTGTTGTTTATATGACGTTGTTATTGTTGTTGTTTATTTGACGTTGTTGTTGTTGTTGACGTTGTTGTTGTTGTTGTTTATTTGACATTGTTGTTGTTGTTGTTTATTTGATGTTGTATTAGTTGTTGTTGTTTATTTGACATTGTTGTTGTTGTTGTTGACATAGTTGTTGTTGTTGTTTATTTGACGTTGTTGTTGTTGACGTTGTTGTTGTTTATTTGACGTTGTTGTTGTTGTTGACATTGTTGTTGTTGTTTATTTGACATTGTTGTTGTTGTTTATATGACGTTGTTGTTGTTTATTTGACGTAGTTGTTGTTGTTGACTTTGTTGTTGTTATTGTTTATTTGACGTTTTTGTTGTTGTTGATGTTCTTGTTGTTGTTGTTGTTGTTTATTTGACGTTGTTGTTGTTTATTTGACGGTGTTGTTGTTGTTGTTGTTGTTTATTTGACGTTGTTATTGTTGTTGTTGTTTATTTGACGTTGTTGTTGTTGCTGACGTTGCTGTTGTTGTTGTTGTTTATTTGATGTTGTTGTTGTTGACAAGGTTGTTGTGGTTTATTTCTCGTTGTTGTTGTTGACGTTGTTGTTTATTTGACGTTGTTGTTGTTGTTTATTTGACGTTGTTGTTGTTGACGTTGTTGTTGTTGTTACTGTTTATTTGATGTTGTTGTTTTTGTTTATTTGACATAGTTGTTGTTGTTGTTGTTGTTTATTTGACGTTGTTGTTGTTGTTGTTGTTGTTGTTTATTTGACGTTGTTGTTGTTGTTTATTTGACGTTGTCGTTGTTGACATTGTTGCTGTTGTTTATTTGACGTTTATTTGACGTTGTTGTTTTTGTTGTTGTTTATTTGACGTTGTTTTAGTTGTTGTTTATTTGACGTTGTTGTTGTTGACATTGTTGTTGTTGTTTATTTGAGTTTTATTTGACGTTGTTGTTGTTGTTGTTGTTTATTTGACGTTGTTTTAGTTGTTATTTATTTGACGTTGTTGTTGTTGTTTATTTGACGTTGTTGTTGTTGTTTATTTGACGTTGTTGTTGTTAATGTTTATTTTATGTAGTTGTTGTTGTTGACGTTGTTGTTGTTTATTTGACGTTTTTATTGTTGTTGATGTTATTTATTTGACGTTGTTGTTGTTGTTGTCGTTGTTGTTATTTATTTGACGTTGTTGTTGTTGTTTATTTGACGTTGATGTTGTTGTTTATTTGACGTTGTTGTTGTTGTTGTTGTTGTTGTTGTTTATTTGACGTTGTTGTTATTATTTGACGTTGTTGTTGTTGTATTTGTTGTTGTTGTTGTTGTTTATTTGACGTTGTTGTTGTTGTTGTTGTTTATTTGACGTTATTGTTGTTGTTTATATGACGTTGTTATTGTTGTTGTTTATTTGACGTTGTTGTTGTTGTTGACGTTGTTGTTGTTGTTGTTTATTTGACATTGTTGTTGTTGTTGTTTATTTGATGTTGTATTAGTTGTTGTTGTTTATTTGACATTGTTGTTGTTGTTGTTGACATAGTTGTTGTTGTTGTTTATTTGACGTTGTTGTTGTTGCCGTTGTTGTTGTTTATTTGACGTTGTTGTTGTTGTTGACATTGTTGTTGTTGTTTATTTGACATTGTTGTTGTTGTTGTTTATTTGACGTTGTTGTTGTTGTTTATCTGAGGTTGTTGTTGTTGACGGTGTTGTTGTTGTTATGGTTGTTAATTTGACATTGTTGTTGTTTATTTGACGTTGTTGTTGTTGTTGTTCTTTATTTGACGTTGTTATTGTTTATTTGACGTTGTTGTTGTTGTTTATTTGACGTTGTTGTTGTTGACGTTGTTGTTGTTATTGTTTATTTGATGTTGTTGTTGTTGTTTATTTGACGTAGTTGTTGTTGTTGACGTTGTTGTTGTTGTTTATTTGACGTTTTTGTTGTTGTTGATGTTGTTGTTGTTGTTGTTGTTGTTTATTTGACGTTGTTGTTGTTTATTTGACGGTGTTGTTGTTGTTGTTTATTTGACGTTGTTATTGTTGTTGTTGTTTATTTGACATTGTTGTTGTTGCTGACGTTGCTGTTGTTGTTGTTGTTTATTTGATGTTGTTGTTGTTGACATGGTTGTTGTGGTTTATTTCTCGTTGTTGTTGTTGACGTTGTTGTTTATTTGACGTTGTTGTTGTTGTTGTTTATTTGACGTTGTTGTTGTTAACGTTGTTGTTGTTGTTGTTTATTTGACGTTGTTGTTGTTGTTTATTTGACATTGTTGTTGTTGTTGACGGTGTTGTTGTTGTTGTTGTTGTTTATTTGACGTTGTTGTTGTTGTTGTTTATTTGACATTGTTGTTGTTGTTGACGGTGTTGTTGTTGTTGTTGTTGTTGTTTATTTGACGTTGTTGTTGTTGTTGTTGTTTATTTGACGGTGTTGTTGTTGTTGTTGTTTATTTGATGTTGTCGTTGTTGTTTATTTGACGTTGTTATTGTTGACGTTGTTGTTATTGTTGTTTATTTGACGTTTTTGTTGTTGACATTGTTGTTGTTGTTGTTTATTTGACGTTGTTGTTGATGTTGTTGAGGTTGTTGTTGTTGTTGTTTATTTGACGTTGTTGTTGTTGTTGTTTATTTGACGTTGTTGTTGTTGTTGTTATTGTTTATTTGACGTTGTTGTTGTTGTTGACATTGTTGTTGTTGTTGACATAGTTGTTGTTGTTTATTTCACGTTGTTATTGTTGTTGACATTGTTGTTTATTTGACGTTGTTGTTGTTGTTTATTTGACGTTGTTGTTGTTGTTGTTGACGTTGTTGTTGTTGTTGTTTATTTGACGTTGTTATTGTTGTTTATTTGACATTGTTGTTGTTGTTGACGGTGTTGTTGTTATTGTTTATTTGACATTGTTGTTGTTGTTGTTGACGTTGTTGTTGTTTATTTGACGTTGTTGTTGTTGTTGTTGTTCTTTATTTGACGTTGTTGTTGTTTATTTGACGTTCTTGTTGTTGTTTATTTGACGTTGTTGTTGTTGATGTTGTTGTTGTTGTTATTGTTTATTTGACGTTGTTGTTGTTGTTTATTTGACGTAGTTGTTGTTGTTGACGTTGTTGTTGTTGTTGTTTATTTGACATTTTTGTTGTTGTTGATGTTCTTGTTGTTGTTGTTGTTGTTTATTTGACGTTGTTGTTGTTTATTTTACGGTGTTGTTGTTGTTGTTTATTTGACGTTGTTATTGTTGTTGTTGTTTATTTGACGTTGTTGTTGTTGTTGACGTTGCTGTTGTTGTTGTTTTTTATTTGATGTTGTTGTTGTTGACATGGTTGTTATGGTTTATTTCTCGTTGTTGTTGTTGACGTTGTTGTTTATTTGACGTTGGTTTTGTTGTTGTTTATTTGACGTTGTTGTTGTTGACGTTGTTGTTGTTGTTGTTTATTTGACGTTGTTATTATTGTTTATTTGACATTGTTGTTATTGTTGACGGTGTTGTTGTTGTTTTTGTTTATTTGACGTTGTTGTTGTTGTTGTTTATTTGACGGTGTTGTTGTTGTTGTTGTTTATTTGATGTTGTCGTTGTTGTTTATTTGACGTTGTTATTGTTGACGTTGTTGTTGTTGTTGTTTATTTGACGTTTTTGTTGTTGACATTGTTGTTGTTGTTGTTTATTTGACGTTGTTGTTGTTGTTTATTTGACGTTGTTGTTGTTGTTATTGTTTATTTGACGTTGTTGTTGTTGTTGACATTGTTGTTGTTGTTTATTTGATGTTGTTGTTGTTGACATAGTTGTTGTTGTTTATTTCACGTTGTTATTGTTGTTGACATTGTTGTTTATTTGACGTTGTTGTTGTTGTTTATTTGACGTTGTTGTTGTTGTTGACGTTGTTGTTGTTGTTGTTTATTTGACGTTGTTATTGTTGTTTATTTGACATTGTTGTTGTTGTTGACGGTGTTGTTGTTGTTGTTGTTTATTTGACATTATCGTTGTTGTTGACGTTGTTGTTGTTGTTATTGACGTTGTTGTTGTTGACGTTGTTGTTGTTGATATTGTTTATTTGACGTTGTTGTTGTTGTTTATTTGACGTTGTTGTTGTTGTTTATTTGACGTTGTCGTTGTTGACATTGTTGCTGTTGTTTATTTGACGTTTATTTGACGTTGTTGTTTTTGTTGTTGTTTATTTGACGTTGTTTTAGTTGTTGTTTATTTGACGTTGTTGTTGTTGACATTGTTGTTGTTGTTTATTTGAGTTTTATTTGACGTTGTTGTTGTTGTTGTTGTTTATTTGACGTTGTTTTAGTTGTTATTTATTTGACGTTGTTGTTGTTGTTTATTTGACGTTGTTGTTGTTGTTTATTTGACGTTGTTGTTGTTAATGTTTATTTTATGTAGTTGTTGTTGTTGACGTTGTTGTTGTTTATTTGACGTTTTTATTGTTGTTGATGTTATTTATTTGACGTTGTTGTTGTTGTTGTCGTTGTTGTTATTTATTTGACGTTGTTGTTGTTGTTTATTTGACGTTGATGTTGTTGTTTATTTGACGTTGTTGTTGTTGTTGTTGTTGTTGTTGTTTATTTGACGTTGTTGTTATTATTTGACGTTGTTGTTGTTGTATTTGTTGTTGTTGTTGTTGTTTATTTGACGTTGTTGTTGTTGTTGTTGTTTATTTGACGTTATTGTTGTTGTTTATATGACGTTGTTATTGTTGTTGTTTATTTGACGTTGTTGTTGTTGTTGACGTTGTTGTTGTTGTTGTTTATTTGACATTGTTGTTGTTGTTGTTTATTTGATGTTGTATTAGTTGTTGTTGTTTATTTGACATTGTTGTTGTTGTTGTTGACATAGTTGTTGTTGTTGTTTATTTGACGTTGTTGTTGTTGCCGTTGTTGTTGTTTATTTGACGTTGTTGTTGTTGTTGACATTGTTGTTGTTGTTTATTTGACATTGTTGTTGTTGTTGTTTATTTGACGTTGTTGTTGTTGTTTATCTGAGGTTGTTGTTGTTGACGGTGTTGTTGTTGTTATGGTTGTTAATTTGACATTGTTGTTGTTTATTTGACGTTGTTGTTGTTGTTGTTCTTTATTTGACGTTGTTATTGTTTATTTGACGTTGTTGTTGTTGTTTATTTGACGTTGTTGTTGTTGACGTTGTTGTTGTTATTGTTTATTTGATGTTGTTGTTGTTGTTTATTTGACGTAGTTGTTGTTGTTGACGTTGTTGTTGTTGTTTATTTGACGTTTTTGTTGTTGTTGATGTTGTTGTTGTTGTTGTTGTTGTTTATTTGACGTTGTTGTTGTTTATTTGACGGTGTTGTTGTTGTTGTTTATTTGACGTTGTTATTGTTGTTGTTGTTTATTTGACATTGTTGTTGTTGCTGACGTTGCTGTTGTTGTTGTTGTTTATTTGATGTTGTTGTTGTTGACATGGTTGTTGTGGTTTATTTCTCGTTGTTGTTGTTGACGTTGTTGTTTATTTGACGTTGTTGTTGTTGTTGTTTATTTGACGTTGTTGTTGTTAACGTTGTTGTTGTTGTTGTTTATTTGACGTTGTTGTTGTTGTTTATTTGACATTGTTGTTGTTGTTGACGGTGTTGTTGTTGTTGTTGTTGTTTATTTGACGTTGTTGTTGTTGTTGTTGTTTATTTGACATTGTTGTTGTTGTTGACGGTGTTGTTGTTGTTGTTGTTGTTGTTTATTTGACGTTGTTGTTGTTGTTGTTGTTTATTTGACGGTGTTGTTGTTGTTGTTGTTTATTTGATGTTGTCGTTGTTGTTTATTTGACGTTGTTATTGTTGACGTTGTTGTTATTGTTGTTTATTTGACGTTTTTGTTGTTGACATTGTTGTTGTTGTTGTTTATTTGACGTTGTTGTTGATGTTGTTGAGGTTGTTGTTGTTGTTGTTTATTTGACGTTGTTGTTGTTGTTGTTTATTTGACGTTGTTGTTGTTGTTGTTATTGTTTATTTGACGTTGTTGTTGTTGTTGACATTGTTGTTGTTGTTGACATAGTTGTTGTTGTTTATTTCACGTTGTTATTGTTGTTGACATTGTTGTTTATTTGACGTTGTTGTTGTTGTTTATTTGACGTTGTTGTTGTTGTTGTTGACGTTGTTGTTGTTGTTGTTTATTTGACGTTGTTATTGTTGTTTATTTGACATTGTTGTTGTTGTTGACGGTGTTGTTGTTATTGTTTATTTGACATTGTTGTTGTTGTTGTTGACGTTGTTGTTGTTTATTTGACGTTGTTGTTGTTGTTGTTGTTCTTTATTTGACGTTGTTGTTGTTTATTTGACGTTCTTGTTGTTGTTTATTTGACGTTGTTGTTGTTGATGTTGTTGTTGTTGTTATTGTTTATTTGACGTTGTTGTTGTTGTTTATTTGACGTAGTTGTTGTTGTTGACGTTGTTGTTGTTGTTGTTTATTTGACATTTTTGTTGTTGTTGATGTTCTTGTTGTTGTTGTTGTTGTTTATTTGACGTTGTTGTTGTTTATTTTACGGTGTTGTTGTTGTTGTTTATTTGACGTTGTTATTGTTGTTGTTGTTTATTTGACGTTGTTGTTGTTGTTGACGTTGCTGTTGTTGTTGTTTTTTATTTGATGTTGTTGTTGTTGACATGGTTGTTATGGTTTATTTCTCGTTGTTGTTGTTGACGTTGTTGTTTATTTGACGTTGGTTTTGTTGTTGTTTATTTGACGTTGTTGTTGTTGACGTTGTTGTTGTTGTTGTTTATTTGACGTTGTTATTATTGTTTATTTGACATTGTTGTTATTGTTGACGGTGTTGTTGTTGTTTTTGTTTATTTGACGTTGTTGTTGTTGTTGTTTATTTGACGGTGTTGTTGTTGTTGTTGTTTATTTGATGTTGTCGTTGTTGTTTATTTGACGTTGTTATTGTTGACGTTGTTGTTGTTGTTGTTTATTTGACGTTTTTGTTGTTGACATTGTTGTTGTTGTTGTTTATTTGACGTTGTTGTTGTTGTTTATTTGACGTTGTTGTTGTTGTTATTGTTTATTTGACGTTGTTGTTGTTGTTGACATTGTTGTTGTTGTTTATTTGATGTTGTTGTTGTTGACATAGTTGTTGTTGTTTATTTCACGTTGTTATTGTTGTTGACATTGTTGTTTATTTGACGTTGTTGTTGTTGTTTATTTGACGTTGTTGTTGTTGTTGACGTTGTTGTTGTTGTTGTTTATTTGACGTTGTTATTGTTGTTTATTTGACATTGTTGTTGTTGTTGACGGTGTTGTTGTTGTTGTTGTTTATTTGACATTGTCGTTGTTGTTGACGTTGTTGTTGTTGTTATTGACGTTGTTGTTGTTGACGTTGTTGTTGTTGATATTGTTTATTTGACGTTGTTGTTGTTGTTTATTTGACGTAGTTGTTGTTGTTGACGTTGTTGTTGTTGTTGTTTATTTAACGTTTTTGTTGTTGTTGATGTTCTTATTGTTGTTGTTGTTGTTTATTTGACGTTGTTGTTGTTTATTTGACGGTGTTGTTGTTGTTGTTTATTTGACGTTGTTATTGTTGTTGTTGTTTATATGACGTTGTTGTTGTTGCTGACGTTGCTGTTGTTGTTGTTGTTTATTTGATGTTGTTGTTGTTGACATGGTTGTTGTGGTTTATTTCTCTTTGTTATTGTTGACGTTGTTGTTTATTTGACGTTGTTGTTGTTGTTTATTTGACGTTGTTGTTGTTGACGTTGTTGTTGTTGTTATTGTTTATTTGATGTTGTTGTTGTTGTTTATTTGACATAGTTGTTGTTATTGTTGTTGTTTATTTTACGTTGTTGTTGTTGTTGTTTATTTGACGTTGTTGTTGTTGTTTATTTGACGTTGTCGTTGTTGACATTGTTGCTGTTGTTTATTTGACGTTTATTTGACGTTGTCGTTGTTGTTGTTTATTTGACGTTGTTTTAGTTGTTGTTTATTTGACGTTGTTATTGTTGACATTGTTGTTGTTGTTTATTTGAGTTTTATTTGACGTTGTTGTTGTTGTTGTTGTTTATTTGACGTTGTTTTAGTTGTTATTTATTTGACGTTGTTGTTGTTGTTTATTTGACGTTGTTGTTGTTGACATTGTTGTTGTTGTTATTTATTTGACGTTGTTGCTGTTAATGTTTATTTTATGTAGTTGTTGTTGTTGACGTTGTTGTTGTTTATTTGACGTTTTGGTTGTTGTTGATGTTATTTATTTGACGTTGTTGTTGTTGTTGTTTATTTGACGTTGTTGTTGTTGTTGTTATTTATTTGACGTTGTTGTTGTTGTTTATTTGACGTTGTTGTTGTTGTTTATTTGACATTGTTGTTGTTGTTGTTTATTTGACGTTGTTGTTATTATTTGACGTTGTTGTTGTTGTATTTGTTGTTGTTGTTGTTGTTGTTTATTTGACGTTGTTGTTGTTGTTGTTTATTTGACGTTATTGTTGTTGTTTATATGACGTTGTTATTGTTGTTGTTTATTTGACGTTGTTGTTGTTGTTGACGTTGTTGTTGTTGTTGTTGTTTATTTGACATTGTTGTTGTTGTTGTTGTTTATTTGATGTTGTATTAGTTGTTGTTGTTTATTTGACGTTGTTGTTGTTGACGTTGTTGTTGTTGTTTATTTGACGTTGTTGTTGTTGTTGTTGTTTATTTGACGTTGTTGTTGTTGTTGACATTGTTGTTGTTGTTTATTTGACATTGTTGTTGTTGTTGTTTATTTGACGTTGTTGTTGTTGTTTATCTGACGTTGTTGTTGTTGACGGTGTTGTTGTTGTTATGGTTGTTTATTTGACATTGTTGTTGTTGTTGTTGACGTTGTTGTTGTTTATTTGACGTTGTTGTTGTTGTTGTTGTTCTTTATTTGACGTTGTTGTTGTTTATTTGACGTTGTTGTTGTTGTTTATTTGACGCTGTTGTTGTTGACGTTGTTGTTGTTATTGTTTATTTGACGTTGTTGTTGTTGTTTATTTGACGTAGTTGTTGTTGATGTTGTTGTTGTTGTTTATTTGACGTTTTTGTTGTTGTTGATGTTCTTGTTGTTGTTGTTGTTGTTTATTTGACGTTGTTGTTGTTTATTTGACGGTGTTGTTGTTGTTGTTTATTTCACGTTGTTATTGTTGTTGTTGTTTATTTGACGTTGTTGTTGTTGCTGACGTTGCTGTTGTTGTTGTTGTTTATTTGATGTTGTTGTTGTTGACATGGTTGTTGTGGTTTATTTCTCGTTGTTGTTGTTGACATTGTTATTTATTTGACGTTGTTGTTTTTGTTGTTGTTTATTTGACGTTGTTGTTGTTGATGTTGTTGTTGTTGTTGTTGTTTATTTGACGTTGTTGTTGTTGTTTATTTGACATTGTTGTTGTTGTTGACGGTGTTGTTGTTGTTGTTGTTGTTTATTTGACGTTGTTGTTGTTGTTGTTGTTTATTTGACGGTGTTGTTGTTGTTGTTGTTTATTTGATGTTGTCGTTGTTGTTTATTTGACGTTGTTATTGTTGACGTTGTTGTTGTTGTTGTTTATTTGACGTTTTTGTTGTTGACATTGTTGTTGTTGTTGTTTATTTGACGTTGTTGTTGATGTTGTTGATGTTGTTGAGGTTGTTGTTGTTGTTGTTGTTTATTTGACGTTGTTGTTGTTGTTTATTTGACGTTGTTGTTGTTGTTGTTATTGTTTATTTGACATTGTTGTTGTTGTTGACATTGTTGTTGTTGTTTATTTGATGTTGTTGTTGTTGACATAGTTGTTGTTGTTTATTTCACATTGTTATTGTTGTTGACGTTGTTGTTTATTTGACGTTGTTGTTGTTGTTTATTTGACGTTGTTGTTGTTGTTGTTGACGTTGTTGTTGTTGTTGTTTACTTGACGTTGTTATTGTTGTTTATTTGACATTGTTGTTGTTGTTGACGGTGTTGTTGTTGTTATTTATTTGACATTGTTGTTGTTGTTGTTGACGTTGTTGTGGTTTATTTGACGTTGTTGTTGTTCTTCTTCTTTATTTGACGTTGTTGTTGTTTATTTGACGTTGTTGTTGTTGACGTTTTGTTGTTGTTATTGTTTATTTGACGTTGTTGTTGTTGTTTATTTGACGTAGTTGTTGTTGTTGACGTTGTTGTTGTTGTTGTTTATTTGACATTTTTGTTGTTGTTGATGTTCTTGTTGTTGTTGTTGTTTATTTGACGTTGTTGTTGTTTATTTGACGGTGTTGTTGTTGTTGTTTATTTGACGTTGTTATTGTTGTTGTTGTTTATTTGACGTTGTTGTTGTTGCTGACGTTGTTGTTGTTGTTGTTGTTTATTTGATGTTGTTGCTGTTGACATGGTTGTTGTGGTTTATTTCTCGTTGTTGTTTTTGACGTTGTTGTTTATTTGACGTTGTTGTTGTTGTTTATTTGACGTTGTTGTTGTTGACGTTGTTGTTGTTGTTATTGTTTATTTGATGTTGTTGTTGTTGTTTATTTAACATAGTTGTTGTTGTTATTGTTTATTTGACGTTGTTGTTGTTGTTTATTTGACGTTGTTGTTGTTGTTTATTTGACGTTGTCGTTGTTGACATTGTTGCTGTTGTTTATTTGACGTTTATTTGACGTTGTTGTTGTTGTTGTTGTTTATTTGACGTTGTTTTAGTTGTTATTTATTTGACGTTGTTGTTGTTGTTTATTTGACGTTGTTGTTGTTGACATTGTTGTTGTTGTTGTTTATTTGACGTTGTTGTTGTTAATGTATATTTTATGTAGTTGTTGTTGTTGATGTTGTTGTTGTTTATTTGACGTTTTTATTGTTGTTGATGTTATTTATTTGACGTTGTTGTTGTTGTTGTTTATTTGACGTTGTTGTTGTCGTTGTTGTTATTTATTTGACGTTGTTGTTGTTGTTTATTTGACGTTGTTGTTGTTGTTTATTTGACGTTGTTGTTGTTGTTGTTTATTTGACGTTGTTGTTATTATTTGACGTTGTTGTTGTTGTATTTGTTGTTGTTGTTGTTGTTGTTGTTTATTTGACGTTGTTGTTGTTGTTGTTTATTTGACGTTATTGTTGTTGTTTATATGACGTTGTTATTGTTGTTGTTTATTTGACGTTGTTGTTGTTGTTGACGTTGTTGTTGTTGTTGTTGTTTATTTGACATTGTTGTTGTTGTTGTTTATTTGATGTTGTATTCGTTGTTGTTGTTTATTTGACATTGTTGTTGTTGTTGACATATTTGTTGTTGTTATTTATTTGACGTTGTTGTTGTTGCTGTTGTTTATTTGACATTGTTGTTGTTGTTGTTTATTTGATGTTGTATTAGTTGTTGTTGTTTATTTGACATTGTTGTTGTTGTTGACATATTTGTTATTGTTGTTTATTTGACGTTGTTGTTGTTGACGTTGTTGTTGTTGTTTATTTGACGTTGTTGTTGTTGTTTATTTGACGTTGTTGTTGTTGTTGACATTGTTGTTGTTGTTTATTTGACATTGTTGTTATTGTTGTTTATTTGACGTTGTTGTTGTTGTTTATCTGACGTTGTTGTTGACGGTGTTGTTGTTGTTATGGTTGTTTATTTGACATTGTTGTTGTTGTTGTTGACGTTGTTGTTGTTTATTTGACGTTGTTGTTGTTGTTGTTCTTTATTTGACGTTGTTGTTGTTTATTTGACGTTGTTGTTGTTGTTGTTTATTTGACGTTGTTGTTGACGTTGTTGTTGTTATTGTTTATTTGACGTTGTTGTTGTTGTTTATTTGACGTAGTTGTTGTTGTTGACGTTGTTGTTGTTGTTGTTGTTTATTTGACGTTTTTGTTGTTGTTGATGTTCTTGTTGTTGTTGTTGTTATTTATTTGACGTTGTTGTTGTTTATTTGACGGTGTTGTTGTTGTTGTTTATTTGACGTTGTTATTGTTGTTGTTGTTTATTTGATGTTGTTGTTGTTGCTGACGTTGCTGTTGTTGTTGTTTATTTGATGTTGTTGTTGTTGACATGGTTGTTGTGGTTTATTTCTCGTTGTTGTTGTTGACGTTGTTGTTTATTTGACGTTGTTGTTGTTGTTGTTTATTTGACGTTGTTGTTGTTGACGTTGTTGTTGTTGTTGTTTATTTAGCGTTGTTGTTGTTGTTTATTTGACATTGTTGTTGTTGTTGACGGTGTTGTTGTTATTGTTGTTGTTGTTGTTTATTTGACGTTGTTGTTGTTATTGTTGTTTATTTGACGGTGTTGTTGTTGTTGTTGTTTATTTGATGTTGTCGTTGTTGTTTATTTGACGTTGTTATTGTTGACGTTGTTGTTGTTGTTGTTGTTGTTGTTGTTGTTGTTGTTTATTTGACGTTTTTGTTGTTGACATTGTTGTTGTTGTTGTTTATTTGACGTTGTTGTTGATGTTGTTAAGGTTGTTGTTGTTGTTGTTTATTTGACGTTGTTGTTGTTGTTGTTTATTTGACGTTGTTATTGTTGTTGTTATTGTTTATTTGACGTTGTTGTTGTTGACATTGTTGTTGTTGTTTATTTAATGTTGTTGTTGTTGGCATAGTTGTTGTTGTTTATTTCACGTTGTTATTGTTGTTGACGTTGTTGTTTATTTGACGTTGTTGTTGTTGTTTATTTGACGTTGTTGTTGTTGTTGTTGACGTTGTTGTTGTTGTTGTTTATTTGACGTTGTTATTGTTGTTTATTTGACATTGTTGTTGTTGTTGATGGTGTTGTTGTTGTTGTTTATTTGACATTGTTGTTGTTGTTGTTGACGTTGTTGTTATTGTTATTGACGTTGTTGTTGTTGACGTTGTTGTTGTTGTTATTGTTTATTTGACGTTGTTGTTGTTGTTTATTTGACGTAGTTGTTGTTGTTGACATTGTTGTTGTTGTTGTTTATTTGACGTTTTTGTTTTTGTCGATGTTCTTGTTGTTGTTGTTGTTTATTTGACGTTGTTGTTGTTTATTTGACGGTGTTGTTATTGTTGTTGTTTATTTGACGTTGTTATTGTTGTTATTGTTTATTTGACGTTGTTGTTATTCCTGACGTTGCTGTTGTTGTTGTTGTTTATTTGATGTTGTTGTTGTTGACATGGTTGTTGTGGTTTATTTCTCGTTGTTGTTGTTGACGTTGTTGTTTATTTGACGTTGTTGTTGTTTATTTGACGTTGTTGTTGTTGACGTTGTTGTTGTTGTTATTGTTTATTTGATGTTGTTGTTGTTGTTGTTTATTTGACATAGTTGTTGTTGTTGTTGTTTATTTGACGTTGTTGTTGTTGTTGTTGTTGTTGTTTATTTGACGTTGTTGTTGTTGTTTATTTGATGTTGTCGTTGTTGACATTGTTGTTGTTGTTTATTTGACGTTTATTTGACGTTGTTGTTATTGTTGTTGTTTATTTGACGTTGTTTTAGTTGTGGTTTATTTGACGTTGTTGTTGTTGACATTGTTGCTGTTGTTTATTTGAGTTTTATTTGACGTTGTTATTGTTGTTGTTGTTTATTTGACGTTGTTTTAGTTGTTATTTATTTGACGTTGTTGTTGTTGTTTATTTGACGTTGTTGTTGTTGACATTGTTGTTGTTGTTGTTTATTTGACGTTGTTGTTGTTAATGTTTATTTTATGTAGTTGTTGTTGTTGACGTTGTTGTTGTTTATTTGACGTTTTTATTGTTGTTGATGTTATTTATTTGACGTTGTTGTTGTTGTTGTTTATTTGATGTTGTTGTTGTCGTTGTTGTTATTTATTTGACGTTGTTGTTGTTGTTTATTTGACGTTGTTGTTGTTGTTTATTTGACGTTGTTGTTGTTGTTTATTTGACGTTGTTGTTATTATTTGACGTTGTTGTTGTTGTATTTGTTGTTGTTGTTGTTTATTTGACGTTGTTGTTGTTGTTGTTTATTTGATGTTATTGTTGTTGTTTATATGACGTTGTTATTGTTGTTGTTTATTTGACGTTGTTGTTGTTGTTGACGTTGTTGTTGTTGTTGTTTATTTGACATTGTTGTTGTTGTTGTTTATTTGATGTTGTATTAGTTGTTGTTGTTTATTTGACATTGTTGTTGTTGTTGACATAGTTGTTGTTGTTGTTTATTTGACGTTGTTGTTTTTAACGTTGTTGTTGTTGTTTATTTGACGTTGTTGTTGTTTATTTGACGTTGTTGTTGACATTGTTGTTGTTGTTTATTTGACATTGTTGTTGTTGTTGTTTATTTGACGTTGTTGTTGTTGTTTATCTGACGTTGTTGTTGTTGACGGTGTTGTTGTTGTTATGGTTGTTTATTTGACATTGTTGTTGTTGTTGTTGACGTTGTTGTTGTTTATTTGACGTTGTTGTTGTTGTTGTTCTTTATTTGACGTTGTTGTTGTTTATTTTGACGTTGTTGTTGTTGTTTATTTGACGTTGTTGTTGTTGACGTTGTTGTTATTGTTATTGTTTATTTGACGTTGTTGTTGTTTATTTGACGTAGTTGTTGTTTCTGACGTTGTTGTTGTTGTTTATTTGACGTTTTTGTTGTTTGTGATGTTCTTGTTGTTGTTGTTTATCTGACGTTGTTGTTGTTGTTTATTTGACGGTGTTGCTGTTGTTGTTTATTTGACGTTGTTATTGTTGTTGTTGTTTATTTGACGTTGTTGTTGTTGCTGACGTTGCTGTTGTTGTTGTTTATTTGATGTTGTTGTTGTTGACATGGTTGTTGTGGTTTATTTCTCGTTGTTGTTGTTGACGTTGTTGTTTATTTGACGTTGTTGTTGTTGACGTTGTTGTTGTTATTGTTGTTTATTTGACGTTGTTGTTGTTGTTTATTTGACATTGTTGTTGTTGTTGACGGTGTTGTTGTTGTTGTTATTGTTGTTGTTTATTTGACGTTGTTGTTGTTGTTGTTGTTTATTTGACGGTGTTGTTGTTGTTGTTGTTTATTTGATGTTGTCGTTGTTGTTTATTTGACGTTGTTATTGTTGACGTTGTTGTTGTTGTTGTTGTTTATTTGACGTTTTTGTTGTTGACATTGTTGTTGTTGTTGTTGTTTATTTGACGTTGTTGTTGATGTTGTTGAGGTTGTTATTGTTGTTGTTTATTTGACGTTGTTGTTGTTGTTGTTGTTTATTTGACGTTGTTGTTGTTGTTGTTATTGTTTATTTGACGTTGTTGTTGTTGTTGACATTGTTGTTGTTGTTTATTTGATGTTGTTGTTGTTGACATAGTTGTTGTTGTTTATTTCACGTTGTTATTGTTGTTGACGTAGTTATTTATTTGACGTAGTTGTTGTTGTTTATTTGACGTTGTTGTTGTTGTTGACGTTGTTGTTGTTGTTGTTTATTTGACGTTGTTATTGTTGTTTATTTGACATTGTTGTTGTTGTTGACGGTGTTGTTGTTGTTGTTTATTTGACATTGTTGTTGTTGTTGTTGACGTTGTTGTTGTTGTTGACGTTGTTGTTGTTGACGTTGCTGTTGTTGTTATTGTTTATTTGACGTTGTTGTTGTTGTTTATTTGACGTAGTTGTTGTTGTTGACGTTGTTGTTGTTGTTGTTTATTTGACGTTTTTGTTGTTGTTGATGTTCTTGTTGTTGTTGTTGTTTATTTGATGTTGTCGTTGTTGACATTGTTGTTGTTGTTTATTTGACGTTTATTTGACGTTGTTGTTATTGTTGTTGTTGTTTATTTGATGTTGTTGTTGTTGACATAGTTGTTGTTGTTTATTTCACGTTGTTATTGTTGTTGACGTAGTTATTTATTTGACGTAGTTGTTGTTGTTTATTTGACGTTGTTGTTGTTGTTGACGTTGTTGTTGTTGTTGTTTATTTGACGTTGTTATTGTTGTTTATTTGACATTGTTGTTGTTGTTGACGGTGTTGTTGTTGTTGTTTATTTGACATTGTTGTTGTTGTTGTTGACGTTGTTGTTGTTGTTGACGTTGTTGTTGTTGACGTTGCTGTTGTTGTTATTGTTTATTTGACGTTGTTGTTGTTGTTTATTTGACGTAGTTGTTGTTGTTGACGTTGTTGTTGTTGTTGTTTATTTGACGTTTTTGTTGTTGTTGATGTTCTTGTTGTTGTTGTTGTTGTTGTTTATTTGACGTTGTTGTTATTTATTTGACGGTGTTGTTGTTGTTGTTTATTTGACGTTGTTATTGTTGTTGTTGTTTATTTGACGTTGTTGTTGTTGCTGACGTTGCTATTGTTGTTGTTGTTTATTTGATGTTGTTGTTGTTGACATGGTTGTTGTGGTTTATTTCTCGTTGTTGTTGTTGACGTTGTTGTTTATTTGACGTTGTTGTTGTTGTTGTTTATTTGACGTTGTTGTTGTTGACGTTGTTGTTGTTGTTATTGTTTATTTGATGTTGTTGTTTTTGTTTATTTGACATAGTTGTTGTTGTTGTTTATTTGACGTTGTTGTTGTTGTTGTTTATTTGACGTTGTTGTTGTTGTTTATTTGACGTTGTCGTTGTTGACATTGATGCTGTTGTTTATTTGACGTTTATTTGACGTTGTTGTTGTTGTTGTTGACATTGTTGCTGTTGTTTATTTGAGTTTTATTTGACGTTGTTGTTGTTGTTTATTTGACGTTGTTTTAGTTGTTATTTATTTGACGTTGTTGTTGTTGTTTATTTGACGTTGTTGTTGTTGACAGTGTTGTTGTTGTTATTTATTTGACGTTGTTGTTGTTAATGTTTATTTTATGTAGTTGTTGTTGTTGATGTTGTTGTTGTTTATTTGACGTTTTTATTATTGTTGATGTTATTTATTTGACGTTGTTGTTGTTGTTGTTGTTTATTTGACGTTGTTGTTATCGTTGTTGTAATTTATTTGACGTTGTTGTTGTTGTTTATTTGACGTTGTTGTTGTTGTTTATTTGACGTTGGTGTTGTTGTTTATTCGACGTTGTTGTTATTATTTGACGTTGTTGTTGTTGTATTTGTTGTTGTTGTTGTTGTTGTTTATTTGACGTTGTTGTTGTTGTTGTTTATTTGACGTTATTGTTGTTGTTTATATGACGTTGTTATTGTTGTTGTTTATTTGACGTTGTTGTTGTTGTTGACGTTGTTGTTGTTGTTGTTTATTTGACATTGTTGTTGTTGTTGTTTATTTGATGTTGTATTAGTTGTTGTTGTTTATTTGACATTGTTGTTGTTGTTGACATAGTTGTTGTTGTTGTTTATTTGACGTTGTTGTTGTTGACGTTGTTGTTGTTGTTTATTTGACGTTGTTGTTGTTGTTGACATTGTTGTTGTTGTTTATTTGACATTGTTGTTGTTGTTGTTTATTTGACGTTGTTGTTGTTGTTTATCTGAGGTTGTTGTTGTTGATGGTGTTGTTGTTGTTATGGTTGTTTATTTGACATTGTTGTTGTTGTTGTTGACGTTGTTGTTGTTTATTTGACGTTGTTGGTGTTGACATAGTTGTTGTTGTTTATTTCACATTGTTATTGTTGTTGACGTTGTTGTTTATTTGACGTTGTTGTTGTTGTTTATTTGACGTTGTTGTTGTTGTTGTTGACGTTGTTGTTGTTGTTGTTTACTTGACGTTGTTATTGTTGTTTATTTGACATTGTTGTTGTTGTTGACGGTGTTGTTGTTGTTATTTATTTGACATTGTTGTTGTTGTTGTTGACGTTGTTGTGGTTTATTTGACGTTGTTGTTGTTGTTGTTCTTTATTTGACGTTGTTGTTGTTTATTTGACGTTGTTGTTGTTGACGTTTTGTTGTTGTTATTGTTTATTTGACGTTGTTGTTGTTGTTTATTTGACGTAGTTGTTGTTGTTGACGTTGTTGTTGTTGTTGTTTATTTGACATTTTTGTTGTTGTTGATGTTCTTGTTGTTGTTGTTGTTTATTTGACGTTGTTGTTGTTTATTTGACGGTGTTGTTGTTGTTGTTTATTTGACGTTGTTATTGTTGTTGTTGTTTATTTGACGTTGTTGTTGTTGCTGACGTTGTTGTTGTTGTTGTTGTTTATTTGATGTTGTTGCTGTTGACATGGTTGTTGTGGTTTATTTCTCGTTGTTGTTTTTGACGTTGTTGTTTATTTGACGTTGTTGTTGTTGTTTATTTGACGTTGTTGTTGTTGACGTTGTTGTTGTTGTTATTGTTTATTTGATGTTGTTGTTGTTGTTTATTTAACATAGTTGTTGTTGTTATTGTTTATTTGACGTTGTTGTTGTTGTTTATTTGACGTTGTTGTTGTTGTTTATTTGACGTTGTCGTTGTTGACATTGTTGCTGTTGTTTATTTGACGTTTATTTGACGTTGTTGTTGTTGTTGTTGTTGTTTATTTGACGTTGTTTTAGTTGTTATTTATTTGACGTTGTTGTTGTTGTTTATTTGACGTTGTTGTTGTTGACATTGTTGTTGTTGTTGTTTATTTGACGTTGTTGTTGTTAATGTTTATTTTATGTAGTTGTTGTTGTTGATGTTGTTGTTGTTTATTTGACGTTTTTATTGTTGTTGATGTTATTTATTTGACGTTGTTGTTGTTGTTGTTTATTTGACGTTGTTGTTGTCGTTGTTGTTATTTATTTGACGTTGTTGTTGTTGTTTATTTGACGTTGTTGTTGTTGTTTATTTGACGTTGTTGTTGTTGTTGTTGTTTATTTGACGTTGTTGTTATTATTTGACGTTGTTGTTGTTGTATTTGTTGTTGTTGTTGTTGTTGTTGTTTATTTGACGTTGTTGTTGTTGTTGTTTATTTGACGTTATTGTTGTTGTTTATATGACGTTGTTATTGTTGTTGTTTATTTGACGTTGTTGTTGTTGTTGACGTTGTTGTTGTTGTTGTTGTTTATTTGACATTGTTGTTGTTGTTGTTTATTTGATGTTGTATTAGTTGTTGTTGTTTATTTGACATTGTTGTTGTTGTTGACATATTTGTTGTTGTTATTTATTTGACGTTGTTGTTGTTGCTGTTGTTTATTTGACATTGTTGTTGTTGTTGTTTATTTGATGTTGTATTAGTTGTTGTTGTTTATTTGACATTGTTGTTGTTGTTGACATATTTGTTGTTGTTGTTTATTTGACGTTGTTGTTGTTGACGTTGTTGTTGTTGTTTATTTGACGTTGTTGTTGTTGTTTATTTGACGTTGTTGTTGTTGTTGACATTGTTGTTGTTGTTTATTTGACATTGTTGTTATTGTTGTTTATTTGACGTTGTTGTTGTTGTTTATCTGACGTTGTTGTTGACGGTGTTGTTGTTGTTATGGTTGTTTATTTGACATTGTTGTTGTTGTTGTTGTTGACGTTGTTGTTGTTTATTTGACGTTGTTGTTGTTGTTGTTCTTTATTTGACGTTGTTGTTGTTTATTTGACGTTGTTGTTGTTGTTTATTTGACGTTGTTGTTGTTGACGTTGTTGTTGTTATTGTTTATTTGACGTTGTTGTTGTTGTTTATTTGACGTAGTTGTTGTTGTTGACGTTGTTGTTGTTGTTGTTGTTTATTTGACGTTTTTGTTGTTGTTGATGTTCTTGTTGTTGTTGTTGTTATTTATTTGACGTTGTTGTTGTTTATTTGACGGTGTTGTTGTTGTTGTTTATTTGACGTTGTTATTGTTGTTGTTGTTTATTTGATGTTGTTGTTGTTGCTGACGTTGCTGTTGTTGTTGTTTATTTGATGTTGTTGTTGTTGACATGGTTGTTGTGGTTTATTTCTCGTTGTTGTTGTTGACGTTGTTGTTTATTTGACGTTGTTGTTGTTGTTGTTTATTTGACGTTGTTGTTGTTGACGTTGTTGTTGTTGTTGTTTATTTAGCGTTGTTGTTGTTGTTTATTTGACATTGTTGTTGTTGTTGACGGTGTTGTTGTTATTGTTGTTGTTGTTGTTTATTTGACGTTGTTGTTGTTATTGTTGTTTATTTGACGGTGTTGTTGTTGTTGTTGTTTATTTGATGTTGTCGTTGTTGTTTATTTGACGTTGTTATTGTTGACGTTGTTGTTGTTGTTGTTGTTGTTGTTGTTGTTTATTTGACGTTTTTGTTGTTGACATTGTTGTTGTTGTTGTTTATTTGACGTTGTTGTTGATGTTGTTGAGGTTGTTGTTGTTGTTGTTTATTTGACGTTGTTGTTGTTGTTGTTTATTTGACGTTGTTATTGTTGTTGTTATTGTTTATTTGACGTTGTTGTTGTTGACATTGTTGTTGTTGTTTATTTAATGTTGTTGTTGTTGGCATAGTTGTTGTTGTTTATTTCACGTTGTTATTGTTGTTGACGTTGTTGTTTATTTGACGTTGTTGTTGTTGTTTATTTGACGTTGTTGTTGTTGTTGTTGACGTTGTTGTTGTTGTTGTTTATTTGACGTTGTTATTGTTGTTTATTTGACATTGTTGTTGTTGTTGATGGTGTTGTTGTTGTTGTTTATTTGACATTGTTGTTGTTGTTGTTGACGTTGTTGTTGTTGTTATTGACGTTGTTGTTGTTGACGTTGTTGTTGTTGTTATTGTTTATTTGACGTTGTTGTTGTTGTTTATTTGACGTAGTTGTTGTTGTTGACATTGTTGTTGTTGTTGTTTATTTGACGTTTTTGTTTTTGTCGATGTTCTTGTTGTTGTTGTTGTTTATTTGACGTTGTTGTTGTTTATTTGACGGTGTTGTTATTGTTGTTGTTTATTTGACGTTGTTATTGTTGTTATTGTTTATTTGACGTTGTTGTTATTCCTGACGTTGCTGTTGTTGTTGTTGTTGTTTATTTGATGTTGTTGTTGTTGACATGGTTGTTGTGGTTTATTTCTCGTTGTTGTTGTTGACGTTGTTGTTTATTTGACGTTGTTGTTGTTGTTTATTTGACGTTGTTGTTGTTGACGTTGTTGTTGTTGTTATTGTTTATTTGATGTTGTTGTTGTTGTTGTTTATTTGACATAGTTGTTGTTGTTGTTGTTTATTTGACGTTGTTGTTGTTGTTGTTGTTGTTTATTTGACGTTGTTGTTGTTGTTTATTTGATGTTGTCGTTGTTGACATTGTTGTTGTTGTTTATTTGACGTTTATTTGACGTTGTTGTTATTGTTGTTGTTTATTTGACGTTGTTTTAGTTGTGGTTTATTTGACGTTGTTGTTGTTGACATTGTTGTTGTTGTTTATTTGAGTTTTATTTGACGTTGTTATTGTTGTTGTTGTTTATTTGACGTTGTTTTAGTTGTTATTTATTTGACGTTGTTGTTGTTGTTTATTTGACGTTGTTGTTGTTGACATTGTTGTTGTTGTTGTTTATTTGACGTTGTTGTTGTTAATGTTTATTTTATGTAGTTGTTGTTGTTGACGTTGTTGTTGTTTATTTGACGTTTTTATTGTTGTTGATGTTATTTATTTGACGTTGTTGTTGTTGTTGTTTATTTGATGTTGTTGTTGTCGTTGTTGTTATTTATTTGACGTTGTTGTTGTTGTTTATTTGACGTTGTTGTTGTTGTTTATTTGACGTTGTTGTTGTTGTTTATTTGACGTTGTTGTTATTATTTGACGTTGTTGTTGTTGTATTTGTTGTTGTTGTTGTTGTTGTTTATTTGACGTTGTTGTTGTTGTTGTTTATTTGATGTTATTGTTGTTGTTTATATGACGTTGTTATTGTTGTTGTTTATTTGACGTTGTTGTTGTTGTTGACGTTGTTGTTGTTGTTGTTTATTTGACATTGTTGTTGTTGTTGTTTATTTGATGTTTTATTAGTTGTTGTTGTTTATTTGACATTGTTGTTGTTGTTGACATAGTTGTTGTTGTTGTTTATTTGACGTTGTTGTTTTTGACGTTGTTGTTGTTGTTTATTTGACGTTGTTGTTGTTGTTGTTTATTTGACGTTGTTGTTGACATTGTTGTTGTTGTTTATTTGACATTGTTGTTGTTGTTGTTTATTTGACGTTGTTGTTGTTGTTTATCTGACGTTGTTGTTGTTGACGGTGTTGTTGTTGTTATGGTTGTTTATTTGACATTGTTGTTGTTGTTGTTGACGTTGTTGTTGTTTATTTGACGTTGTTGTTGTTGTTGTTCTTTATTTGACGTTGTTGTTGTTTATTTTGACGTTGTTGTTGTTGTTTATTTGACGTTGTTGTTGTTGACGTTGTTGTTATTGTTATTGTTTATTTGACGTTGTTGTTGTTTATTTGACGTAGTTGTTGTTTCTGACGTTGTTGTTGTTGTTTATTTGACGTTTTTGTTGTTTGTGATGTTCTTGTTGTTGTTGTTTATCTGACGTTGTTGTTGTTGTTTATTTGACGGTGTTGCTGTTGTTGTTTATTTGACGTTGTTATTGTTGTTGTTGTTTATTTGACGTTGTTGTTGTTGCTGACGTTGCTGTTGTTGTTGTTTATTTGATGTTGTTGTTGTTGACATGGTTGTTGTGGTTTATTTCTCGTTGTTGTTGTTGACGTTGTTGTTTATTTGACGTTGTTGTTGTTGACGTTGTTGTTGTTGTTGTTTATTTGACGTTGTTGTTGTTGTTTATTTGACATTGTTGTTGTTGTTGACGGTGTTGTTGTTGTTGTTATTGTTGTTGTTTATTTGACGTTGTTGTTGTTGTTGTTGTTTATTTGACGGTGTTGTTGTTGTTGTTGTTTATTTGATGTTGTCGTTGTTGTTTATTTGACGTTGTTATTGTTGACGTTGTTGTTGTTGTTGTTGTTTATTTGACGTTTTTGTTGTTGACATTGTTGTTGTTGTTGTTGTTTATTTGACGTTGTTGTTGATGTTGTTGAGGTTGTTATTGTTGTTGTTTATTTGACGTTGTTGTTGTTGTTGTTTATTTGACGTTGTTGTTGTTGTTGTTATTGTTTATTTGACGTTGTTGTTGTTGTTGACATTGTTGTTGTTGTTTATTTGATGTTGTTGTTGTTGACATAGTTGTTGTTGTTTATTTCACGTTGTTATTGTTGTTGACGTAGTTATTTATTTGACGTAGTTGTTGTTGTTTATTTGACGTTGTTGTTGTTGTTGTTGACGTTGTTGTTGTTGTTGTTTATTTGACGTTGTTATTGTTGTTTATTTGACATTGTTGTTGTTGTTGACGGTGTTGTTGTTGTTGTTTATTTGACATTGTTGTTGTTGTTGTTGACGTTGTTGTTGTTGTTGACGTTGTTGTTGTTGACGTTGCTGTTGTTGTTATTGTTTATTTGACGTTGTTGTTGTTGTTTATTTGACGTAGTTGTTGTTGTTGACGTTGTTGTTGTTGTTGTTTATTTGACGTTTTTGTTGTTGTTGATGTTCTTGTTGTTGTTGTTGTTGTTTATTTGACGTTGTTGTTGTTTATTTGACGGTGTTGTTGTTGTTGTTTATTTGACGTTGTTATTGTTGTTGTTGTTTATTTGACGTTGTTGTTGTTGCTGACGTTGCTATTGTTGTTGTTGTTTATTTGATGTTGTTGTTGTTGACATGGTTGTTGTGGTTTATTTCTCGTTGTTGTTGTTGACGTTGTTGTTTATTTGACGTTGTTGTTGTTGTTGTTGTTTATTTGACGTTGTTGTTGTTGACGTTGTTGTTGTTGTTATTGTTTATTTGATGTTGTTGTTTTTGTTTATTTGACATAGTTGTTGTTGTTGTTGTTTATTTGACGTTGTTGTTGTTGTTGTTTATTTGACGTTGTTGTTGTTGTTTATTTGACGTTGTCGTTGTTGACATTGATGCTGTTGTTTATTTGACGTTTATTTGACGTTGTTGTTGTTGTTGTTGACATTGTTGCTGTTGTTTATTTGAGTTTTATTTGACGTTGTTGTTGTTGTTTATTTGACGTTGTTTTAGTTGTTATTTATTTGACGTTGTTGTTGTTGTTTATTTGACGTTGTTGTTGTTGACAGTGTTGTTGTTGTTATTTATTTGACGTTGTTGTTGTTAATGTTTATTTTATGTAGTTGTTGTTGTTGATGTTGTTGTTGTTTATTTGACGTTTTTATTGTTGTTGATGTTATTTATTTGACGTTGTTGTTGTTGTTGTTGTTTATTTGACGTTGTTGTTATCGTTGTTGTAATTTATTTGACGTTGTTGTTGTTGTTTATTTGACGTTGTTGTTGTTGTTTATTTGACGTTGTTGTTGTTGTTTATTCGACGTTGTTGTTATTATTTGACGTTGTTGTTGTTGTATTTGTTGTTGTTGTTGTTGTTGTTTATTTGACGTTGTTGTTGTTGTTGTTTATTTGACGTTATTGTTGTTGTTTATATGACGTTGTTATTGTTGTTGTTTATTTGACGTTGTTGTTGTTGTTGACGTTGTTGTTGTTGTTGTTTATTTGACATTGTTGTTGTTGTTGTTTATTTGATGTTGTATTAGTTGTTGTTGTTTATTTGACATTGTTGTTGTTGTTGACATAGTTGTTGTTGTTGTTTATTTGACGTTGTTGTTGTTGACGTTGTTGTTGTTGTTTATTTGACGTTGTTGTTGTTGTTGACATTGTTGTTGTTGTTTATTTGACATTGTTGTTGTTGTTGTTTATTTGACGTTGTTGTTGTTGTTTATCTGAGGTTGTTGTTGT
Source organism: Vicia faba (assembly GCA_948472305.1). NCBI lineage: Eukaryota > Viridiplantae > Streptophyta > Magnoliopsida > Fabales > Fabaceae > Vicia > Vicia faba. Next base: position 315,759,810 of record OX451739.1, on the reverse strand, counting down.
TGATGGTGTTGTTGTTGTTATGGTTGTTTATTTGACATTGTTGTTGTTGTTGTTGACGTTGTTGTTGTTTATTTGACGTTGTTGGTGTTGTTGTTCTTTATTTGACGTTGTTGTTGTTTATTTGACGTTGTTGTTGTTGTTTATTTGACGTTGTTGTTGTTGACGTTGTTGTTGTTATTGTTTATTTGATGTTGTTGTTGTTGTTTATTTGACGTAGTTGTTGTTGTTGACGTTGTTGTTGTTGTTGTTGTTTATTTGACGTTTTTGTTGTTGTTGATGTTGTTGTTGATGTTGTTGTTGTTGTTGTTGTTTATTTGACGTTGTTGTTGTTTATTTGACGGTGTTGTTGTTGTTGTTTATTTGACGTTGTTATTGTTGTTGTTGTTTATTTGACGTTGTTGTTGTTGCTGACGTTGCTGTTGTTGTTGTTGTTTATTTGATGTTGTTGTTGTTGACATGGTTGTTGTGGTTTATTTCTCGTTGTTGTTGTTGACGTTGTTGTTTATTTGACGTTGTTGTTGTTGTTGTTTATTTGACGTTGTTGTTGTTGACGTTGTTGTTGTTGTTGTTTATTTGACGTTGTTGTTGTTGTTTATTTGACATTGTTGTTGTTGTTGACGGTGTTGTTGTTGTTGTTGTTGTTTATTTGACGTTGTTGTTGTTGTTTATTTGACGGTGTTGTTGTTGTTGTTTATTTGATGTTGTCGTTGTTGTTTATTTGACGTTGTTATTGTTGACGTTGTTGTTATTGTTGTTTATTTGACGTTTTCGTTGTTGACATTGTTGTTGTTGTTGTTTATTTGACATTGTTGTTGATGTTGTTGAGGTTGTTGTTGTTGTTGTTGTTTATTTGACGTTGTTGTTGTTGTTGTTTATTTGACATTGTTGTTGTTGTTGCTATTGTTTATTTGACGTTGTTGTTGTTGTTGACATTGTTGTTGTTGTTTATTTGATGTTGTTGTTGTTGACATAGTTGTTGTTGTTTATTTCACGTTGTTATTGTTGTTGACGTTGTTGTTTATTTGACGTTGTTGTTGTTGTTTATTTGACGTTGTTATTGTTGTTGTTGTTGACGTTGTTGTTGTTGTTGTTGTTGTTTATTTGACGTTGTTATTGTTGTTTATTTGACATTGTTGTTGTTGTTGACGGTGTTGTTGTTGTTGTTTATTTGACATTGTTGTTGTTGTTGTTGACGTTGTTGTTGTTTATTTGACGTTGTTGTTGTTGTTGTTCTTTATTTGACGTTGTTGTTGTTTATTTGACGTTGTTGTTGTTGTTTATTTGACGTTGTTGTTGTTGATGTTGTTGTTGTTATTGTTTATTTGACGTTGTTGTTGTTGTTTATTTGACTTAGTTGTTGTTGTTGACGTCGTCGTTGGTGTTGTTTATTTGACGTTTTTGTTGTTGTTAATGTTCTTGTTGTTGTTGTTGTTGTTTATTTGACGTTGTTGTTGTTTATTTTACGGTGTTGTTGTTGTTGTTTATTTGACGTTGTTATTGTTTTTGTTGTTTATTTGACATTGTTGGTGTTGCTGACGTTGCTGTTGTTGTTGTTGTTTATTTGATGTTGTTTTTGTTGACATGGTTGTTGTGGTTTATTTCTCGTTGTTGTTGTTGACGTTGTTGTTCATTTGACGTTGTTGTTGTTGTTTATTTGACGTTGTTGTTGTTGACGTTGTTGTTGTTGTTGTTTATTTGACGTTGTTATTGTTGTTTATTTGACATTGTTGTTGTTGTTGACGGTGTTGTTGTTGTTGTTGTTGTTGTTTATTTGACGTTGTTGTTGTTGTTGTTGTTTATTTGACGGTGTTGTTGTTGTTGTTGTTTATTTGATTTTGTCGTTGTTGTTTATTTGACGTTGTTATTGTTGACGTTGTTGTTGTTGTTCTTTATTTGACGTTTTTGTTGTTGACATTGTTGTTGTTGTTGTTTATTTGACGTTGTTGTAGATGTTGTTGAGGTTGTTGTTGTTGTTGTTTATTTGACGTTGTTGTTGTTGTTTATTTGACATTGTTGTTGTTGTTGTTATTGTTTATTTGACGTTGTTGTTGTTGTTGACATTGTTGTTGTTGTTTATTTGATGTTGTTGTTGTTGACATAGTTGTTGTTGTTTGTTTCACGTTGTTATTGTTGTTGACGTTGTTGTTTATTTGACGTTGTTGTTGTTTATTTGACGTTGTTGTTGTTGTTTATTTGACGTTGTTGTTGTTGTTGTTGACGTTGTTGTTGTTGTTGTTTATTTGATGTTGTTATTGTTGTTTATTTGACATTGTTGTTTTTTTGACGGTGTTGTTGTTGTTGTTTATTTGACATTGTTGTTGTTGTTGTTGACGTTGTTGTTGTTGTTATTGACGTTGTTGTTGTTGACGTTGTTGTTGTTGTTATTGTTTATTTGACGTTGTTGTTGTTGTTGTTTATTTGACGTAGTTGTTGTTGTTGACGTTGTTGTTGTTGTTTATTTGACGTTTTTGTTGTTGTTGATGTTCTTGTTGTTGTTGTTGTTGTTGTTTATTTGACGTTGTTGTTGTTTATTTGACGGTGTTGTTGTTGTTGTTTATTTGACGTTGTTATTGTTGTTGTTGTTTATTTGACGTTGTTGTTGTTGACGTTGTTGTTGTTGTTATTGTTTATTTGATGTTGTTGTTGTTGTTGTTTATTTGACATAGTTGTTGTTGTTGTTGTTTATTTGACGTTGTTGTTGTTGTTGTTGTTGTTGTTTATTTGACGTTGTTGTTGTTGTTTATTTGATGTTGTCGTTGTTGACATTGTTGTTGTTGTTTATTTGACGTTTATTTGACGTTGTTGTTATTGTTGTTGTTTATTTGACGTTGTTTTAGTTGTGGTTTATTTGACGTTGTTGTTGTTGACATTGTTGCTGTTGTTTATTTGAGTTTTATTTGACGTTGTGATTGTTGTTGTTGTTTATTTGACGTTGTTTTAGTTGTTATTTATTTGACGTTGTTGTTGTTGTTTATTTGACGTTGTTGTTGTTGACATTGTTGTTGTTGTTGTTTATTTGACGTTGTTGTTGTTAATGTTTATTTTATGTAGTTGTTGTTGTTGACGTTGTTGTTGTTTATTTGACGTTTTTATTGTTGTTGATGTTATTTATTTGACGTTGTTGTTGTTGTTGTTTATTTGATGTTGTTGTTGTCGTTGTTGTTATTTATTTGACGTTGTTGTTGTTGTTTATTTGACGTTGTTGTTGTTGTTTATTTGACGTTGTTGTTGTTGTTTATTTGACGTTGTTGTTATTATTTGACGTTGTTGTTGTTGTATTTGTTGTTGTTGTTGTTGTTTATTTGACGTTGTTGTTGTTGTTGTTTATTTGATGTTATTGTTGTTGTTTATATGACGTTGTTATTGTTGTTGTTTATTTGACGTTGTTGTTGTTGTTGACGTTGTTGTTGTTGTTGTTTATTTGACATTGTTGTTGTTGTTGTTTATTTGATGTTGTATTAGTTGTTGTTGTTTATTTGACATTGTTGTTGTTGTTGACATAGTTGTTGTTGTTGTTTATTTGACGTTGTTGTTTTTGACGTTGTTGTTGTTGTTTATTTGACGTTGTTGTTGTTGTTTATTTGACGTTGTTGTTGACATTGTTGTTGTTGTTTATTTGACATTGTTGTTGTTGTTGTTTATTTGACGTTGTTGTTGTTGTTTATCTGACGTTGTTGTTGTTGACGGTGTTGTTGTTGTTATGGTTGTTTATTTGACATTGTTGTTGTTGTTGTTGACGTTGTTGTTGTTTATTTGACGTTGTTGTTGTTGTTGTTCTTTATTTGACGTTGTTGTTGTTTATTTTGACGTTGTTGTTGTTGTTTATTTGACGTTGTTGTTGTTGACGTTGTTGTTATTGTTATTGTTTATTTGACGTTGTTGTTGTTTATTTGACGTAGTTGTTGTTTCTGACGTTGTTGTTGTTGTTTATTTGACGTTTTTGTTGTTTGTGATGTTCTTGTTGTTGTTGTTTATCTGACGTTGTTGTTGTTGTTGTTTATTTGACGGTGTTGCTGTTGTTGTTTATTTGACGTTGTTATTGTTGTTGTTGTTTATTTGACGTTGTTGTTGTTGCTGACGTTGCTGTTGTTGTTGTTTATTTGATGTTGTTGTTGTTGACATGGTTGTTGTGGTTTATTTCTCGTTGTTGTTGTTGACGTTGTTGTTTATTTGACGTTGTTGTTGTTGACGTTGTTGTTGTTGTTGTTTATTTGACGTTGTTGTTGTTGTTTATTTGACATTGTTGTTGTTGTTGACGGTGTTGTTGTTGTTGTTATTGTTGTTGTTTATTTGACGTTGTTGTTGTTGTTGTTGTTTATTTGACGGTGTTGTTGTTGTTGTTGTTTATTTGATGTTGTCGTTGTTGTTTATTTGACGTTGTTATTGTTGACGTTGTTGTTGTTGTTGTTGTTTATTTGACGTTTTTGTTGTTGACATTGTTGTTGTTGTTGTTGTTTATTTGACGTTGTTGTTGATGTTGTTGAGGTTGTTATTGTTGTTGTTTATTTGACGTTGTTGTTGTTGTTTATTTGACGTTGTTGTTGTTGTTGTTATTGTTTATTTGACGTTGTTGTTGTTGTTGACATTGTTGTTGTTGTTTATTTGATGTTGGTGTTGTTGACGTAGTTGTTGTTGTTTATTTCACGTTGTTATTGTTGTTGACGTAGTTATTTATTTGACGTAGTTGTTGTTGTTTATTTGACGTTGTTGTTGTTGTTGTTGACGTTGTTGTTGTTGTTGTTTATTTGACGTTGTTATTGTTGTTTATTTGACATTGTTGTTGTTGTTGACGGTGTTGTTGTTGTTGTTTATTTGACATTGTTGTTGTTGTTGTTGACGTTGTTGTTGTTGTTGACGTTGTTGTTGTTGACGTTGCTGTTGTTGTTATTGTTTATTTGACGTTGTTGTTGTTGTTTATTTGACGTAGTTGTTGTTGTTGACGTTGTTGTTGTTGTTGTTTATTTGACGTTTTTGTTGTTGTTGATGTTCTTGTTGTTGTTGTTGTTGTTGTTTATTTGACGTTGTTGTTGTTTATTTGACGGTGTTGTTGTTGTTGTTTATTTGACGTTGTTATTGTTGTTGTTGTTTATTTGACGTTGTTGTTGTTGCTGACGTTGCTATTGTTGTTGTTGTTTATTTGATGTTGTTGTTGTTGACATGGTTGTTGTGGTTTATTTCTCGTTGTTGTTGTTGACGTTGTTGTTTATTTGACGTTGTTGTTGTTGTTGTTTATTTGACGTTGTTGTTGTTGACGTTGTTGTTGTTGTTATTGTTTATTTGATGTTGTTGTTTTTGTTTATTTGACATAGTTGTTGTTGTTGTTGTTTATTTGACGTTGTTGTTGTTGTTGTTTATTTGACGTTGTTGTTGTTGTTTATTTGACGTTGTCGTTGTTGACATTGATGCTGTTGTTTATTTGACGTTTATTTGACGTTGTTGTTGTTGTTGTTGACATTGTTGCTGTTGTTTATTTGAGTTTTATTTGACGTTGTTGTTGTTGTTTATTTGACGTTGTTTTAGTTGTTATTTATTTGACGTTGTTGTTGTTGTTTATTTGACGTTGTTGTTGTTGACAGTGTTGTTGTTGTTATTTATTTGACGTTGTTGTTGTTAATGTTTATTTTATGTAGTTGTTGTTGTTGATGTTGTTGTTGTTTATTTGACGTTTTTATTGTTGTTGATGTTATTTATTTGACGTTGTTGTTGTTGTTGTTTATTTGACGTTGTTGTTATCGTTGTTGTAATTTATTTGACGTTGTTGTTGTTGTTTATTTGACGTTGTTGTTGTTGTTTATTTGACGTTGTTGTTGTTGTTTATTCGACGTTGTTGTTATTATTTGACGTTGTTGTTGTTGTATTTGTTGTTGTTGTTGTTGTTGTTTATTTGACGTTGTTGTTGTTGTTGTTGTTGTTGTTGTTTATTTGACGTTATTGTTGTTGTTTATATGACGTTGTTATTGTTGTTGTTTATTTGACGTTGTTGTTGTTGTTGACGTTGTTGTTGTTGTTGTTTATTTGACATTGTTGTTGTTGTTGTTTATTTGATGTTGTATTAGTTGTTGTTGTTTATTTGACATTGTTGTTGTTGTTGACATAGTTGTTGTTGTTGTTTATTTGACGTTGTTGTTGTTGACGTTGTTGTTGTTGTTTATTTGACGTTGTTGTTGTTGTTGACATTGTTGTTGTTGTTTATTTGACATTGTTGTTGTTGTTGTTTATTTGACGTTGTTGTTGTTGTTTATCTGAGGTTGTTGTTGTTGATGGTGTTGTTGTTGTTATGGTTGTTTATTTGACATTGTTGTTGTTGTTGTTGACGTTGTTGTTGTTTATTTGACGTTGTTGGTGTTGTTGTTCTTTATTTGACGTTGTTGTTGTTTATTTGACGTTGTTGTTGTTGTTTATTTGACGTTGTTGTTGTTGACGTTGTTGTTGTTATTGTTTATTTGATGTTGTTGTTGTTGTTTATTTGACGTAGTTGTTGTTGTTGACGTTGTTGTTGTTGTTGTTGTTTATTTGACGTTTTTGTTGTTGTTGATGTTGTTGTTGTTGTTGTTGTTTATTTGACGTTGTTGTTGTTTATTTGACGGTGTTGTTGTTGTTGTTTATTTGACGTTGTTATTGTTGTTGTTGTTTATTTGACGTTGTTGTTGTTGCTGACGTTGCTGTTGTTGTTGTTGTTTATTTGATGTTGTTGTTGTTGACATGGTTGTTGTGGTTTATTTCTCGTTGTTGTTGTTGACGTTGTTGTTTATTTGACGTTGTTGTTGTTGTTGTTTATTTGACGTTGTTGTTGTTGACGTTGTTGTTGTTGTTGTTTATTTGACGTTGTTGTTGTTGTTTATTTGACATTGTTGTTATTGTTGACGGTGTTGTTGTTGTTGTTGTTGTTTATTTGACGTTGTTGTTGTTGTTTATTTGACGGTGTTGTTGTTGTTGTTTATTTGATGTTGTCGTTGTTGTTTATTTGACGTTGTTATTGTTGACGTTGTTGTTATTGTTGTTTATTTGACGTTTTCGTTGTTGACATTGTTGTTGTTGTTGTTTATTTGACATTGTTGTTGATGTTGTTGAGGTTGTTGTTGTTGTTGTTGTTTATTTGACGTTGTTGTTGTTGTTGTTTATTTGACATTGTTGTTGTTGTTGCTATTGTTTATTTGACGTTGTTGTTGTTGTTGACATTGTTGTTGTTGTTTATTTGATGTTGTTGTTGTTGACATAGTTGTTGTTGTTTATTTCACGTTGTTATTGTTGTTGACGTTGTTGTTTATTTGACGTTGTTGTTGTTGTTTATTTGACGTTGTTATTGTTGTTGTTGTTGACGTTGTTGTTGTTGTTGTTGTTTATTTGACGTTGTTATTGTTGTTTATTTGACATTGTTGTTGTTGTTGACGGTGTTGTTGTTGTTGTTTATTTGACATTGTTGTTGTTGTTGTTGACGTTGTTGTTGTTTATTTGACGTTGTTGTTGTTGTTGTTCTTTATTTGACGTTGTTGTTGTTTATTTGACGTTGTTGTTGTTGTTTATTTGACGTTGTTGTTGTTGATGTTGTTGTTGTTATTGTTTATTTGACGTTGTTGTTGTTGTTTATTTGACTTAGTTGTTGTTGTTGACGTCGTCGTTGTTGTTGTTTATTTGACGTTTTTGTTGTTGTTAATGTTCTTGTTGTTGTTGTTGTTGTTTTTTTGACGTTGTTGTTGTTTATTTTACGGTGTTGTTGTTGTTGTTTATTTGACGTTGTTATTGTTTTTGTTGTTTATTTGACATTGTTGGTGTTGCTGACGTTGCTGTTGTTGTTGTTGTTTATTTGATGTTGTTTTTGTTGACATGGTTGTTGTGGTTTATTTCTCGTTGTTGTTGTTGACGTTGTTGTTCATTTGACGTTGTTGTTGTTGTTTATTTGACGTTGTTGTTGTTGACGTTGTTGTTGTTGTTGTTTATTTGACGTTGTTATTGTTGTTTATTTGACATTGTTGTTGTTGTTGACGGTGTTGTTGTTGTTGTTGTTGTTGTTTATTTGACGTTGTTGTTGTTGTTGTTGTTTATTTGACGGTGTTGTTGTTGTTGTTTATTTGATTTTGTCGTTGTTGTTTATTTGACGTTGTTATTGTTGACGTTGTTGTTGTTGTTCTTTATTTGACGTTTTTGTTGTTGACATTGTTGTTGTTGTTGTTTATTTGACGTTGTTGTAGATGTTGTTGAGGTTGTTGTTGTTGTTGTTTATTTGACGTTGTTGTTGTTGTTTATTTGACATTGTTGTTGTTGTTGTTATTGTTTATTTGACGTTGTTGTTGTTGTTGACATTGTTGTTGTTGTTTATTTGATGTTGTTGTTGTTGACATAGTTGTTGTTGTTTGTTTCACGTTGTTATTGTTGTTGACGTTGTTGTTTATTTGACGTTGTTGTTGTTTATTTGACGTTGTTGTTGTTGTTTATTTGACGTTGTTGTTGTTGTTGTTGACGTTGTTGTTGTTGTTGTTTATTTGATGTTGTTATTGTTGTTTATTTGACATTGTTGTTTTTTTGACAGTGTTGTTGTTGTTGTTTATTTGACATTGTTGTTGTTGTTGTTGACGTTGTTGTTGTTGTTATTGACGTTGTTGTTGTTGACGTTGTTGTTGTTGTTATTGTTTATTTGACGTTGTTGTTGTTGTTGTTTATTTGACGTAGTTGTTGTTGTTGACGTTGTTGTTGTTGTTTATTTGACGTTTTTGTTGTTGTTGATGTTCTTGTTGTTGTTGTTGTTGTTGTTTATTTGACGTTGTTGTTGTTTATTTGACGGTGTTGTTGTTGTTGTTTATTTGACGTTGTTATTGTTGTTGTTGTTTATTTGACGTTGTTGTTGTTGCTGACGTTGCTGTTGTTGTTGTTGTTTATTTGATGTTGTTGTTGTTGACATGGTTGTTGTGGTTTATTTCTCGTTGTTATTGTTGACGTTGTTGTTTATTTGACGTTGTTGTTGTTGTTTATTTGACGTTGTTGTTGTTGACGTTGTTGTTGTTGTTATTGTTTATTTGATGTTGTTGTTGTTGTTTATTTGACATAGTTGTTGTTATTGTTGTTGTTTATTTTACGTTGCTGTTGTTGTTGTTGTTGTTTATTTGACGTTGTTGTTGTTGTTTATTTGACGTTGTCGTTGTTGACATTGTTGCTGTTGTTTATTTGACGTTTATTTGACATTGTTGTTGTTGTTGTTGTTTATTTGACGTTGTTTTAGTTGTTGTTTATTTGACGTTGTTGTTGTTGACATTGTTGTTGTTGTTTATTTGAGTTTTATTTGACGTTGTTGTTGTTGTTGTTGTTTATTTGACGTTGTTTTAGTTGTTATTTATTTGACGTTGTTGTTGTTGTTTATTTGACGTTGTTGTTGTTGACATTGTTGTTGTTGTTGTTTATTTGACGTTGTTGTTGTTAATGTTTATTTTATGTAGTTGTTGTTGTTGTTTATTTGACGTTTTTATTGTTGTTGATGTTATTTATCTGACGTTGTTGTTGTTGTTGTTTATTTGACGTTGTTGTTGTTGTTGTTATTTATTTGACGTTGTTGTGGTTGTTGTTTATTTGACGTTGTTGTTGTTGTTTATTTGACGTTGTTGTTGTTGTTGTTTATTTGACGTTGTTGTTATTATTTGACGTTGTTGTTGTTGTATTTGTTGTTGTTGTTGTTGTTTATTTGACGTTGTTGTTGTTGTTGTTTATTTGACGTTATTGTTGTTGTTTATATGACGTTGTTATTGTTGTTGTTTATTTGACGTTGTTGTTGTTGTTGACGTTGTTGTTGTTGTTGTTGTTTATTTGACATTGTTGTTGTTGTTGTTTATTTGATGTTGTATTAGTTGTTGTTGTTTATTTGACATTGTTGTTGTTGTTGACATAGTTGTTGTTGTTGTTTATTTGACGTTGTTGTTGTTGACGTTGTTGTTGTTGTTTATTTGACGTTGTTGTTGTTGTTGTTTATTTGACGTTGTTGTTGTTGACATTGTTGTTGTTGTTTATTTGACATTGTTGTTGTTGTTGTTTATTTGACGTTGTTGTTGTTGTTTATCTGACGTTGTTGTTGTTGACGGTGTTGTTGTTGTTATGGTTGTTTATTTGACATTGTTGTTGTTGTTGTTGACGTTGTTGTTGTTGTTTATCTGACGTTGTTGTTGTTGACGGTATTGTTGTTGTTATGGTTGTTTATTTGACATTGTTGTTGTTGTTGTTGACGTTGTTGTTGTTTATTTGACGTTGTTGTTGTTGTTGTTGTTCTTTATTTGACGTTGTTGTTGTTTATTTGACGTTGTTGTTGTTGTTTATTTGACGTTGTTGTTGTTGACGTTGTTATTGTTGTTATTGTTTATTTGACGTTGTTGTTGTTGTTTATTTGACGTAGTTGTTGTTGTTGACGTTGTTGTTGTTGTTGTTTATTTGACGTTTTTGTTGTTGATGATGTTCTTGTTGTTGTTGTTGTTGTTGTTTATTTGACGTTGTTGTTGTTTATTTGACGGTGTTATTGTTGTTTATTTGACGTTGTTATTGTTGTTGTTGTTTATTTGACGTTGTTGTTGTTGCTGACGTTGCTGTTGTTGTTGTTGTTTATTTGATGTTGTTGTTGTTGACATGGTTGTTGTGGTTTATTTCTCGTTGTTGTTGTTGACGTTGTTGTTTATTTGACGTTGTTGTTGTTGTTGTTTATTTGACGTTGTTGTTGTTGATGTTGTTGTTGTTGTTGTTTATTTGACGTTGTTGTTGTTGTTTATTTGACATTGTTGTTGTTGTTGACGTTGTTGTTGTTGTTGTTGTTGTTTATTTGACGTTGTTGTTGTTGTTGTTGTTTATTTGACGGTGTTGTTGTTGTTGTTGTTTATTTGATGTTGTCGTTGTTGTTTATTTGACGTTGTTATTGTTGACGTTGTTGTTGTTGTTGTTTATTTGACGTTTTTGTTGTTGACATTGTTGTTGTTGTTGTTTATTTGACGTTGTTGTTGATGTTGTTGAGGTTGTTGTTGTTGTTGTTGTTTATTTAACGTTGTTGTTGTTGTTGTTTATTTGATGTTGTTGTTGTTCTTGTTATTGTTTATTTGACGTTGTTGTTGTTGTTGACATTGTTGTTGTTGTTTATTTGATGTTGTTGTTGTTGACATAGTTGTTGTTATTTATTTCACGTTGTTATTGTTGTTGACGTTGTTGTTTATTTGACGTTGTTGTTGTTGTTTATTTGACGTTGTTGTTGTTGTTTTTGACGTTGTTGTTGTTGTTGTTTATTTGACGTTGTTATTGTTGTTTATTTGACATTGTTGTTGTTGTTGACGGTGTTGTTGTTGTTGTTTATTTGACATTGTTGTTGTTGTTGTTGACGTTGACGTTGTTGTTGTTTATTTGACGTTGTTGTTGTTGTTGTTGTTCTTTATTTGATGTTGTTGTTGTTTATTTGACGTTGTTGTTGTTGACGTTTTGTTGTTGTTATTGTTTATTTGACGTTGTTGTTGTTGTTTATTTGACGTAGTTGTTGTTGTTGACGTTGTTGTTGTTGTTGTTTATTTGACGTTTTTGTTGTTGTTGATGTTCTTGTTGTTGTTGTTGTTTATTTGACGTTGTTGTTGTTTATTTGACGGTGTTGTTGTTGTTGTTTATTTGACGTTGTTATTGTTGTTGTTGTTTATTTGACGTTGTTGTTGTTGCTGACGTTGTTGTTGTTGTTGTTGTTTATTTGATGTTGTTGTTGTTGACATGGTTGTTGTGGTTTATTTCTCGTTGTTGTTGTTGACGTTGTTGTTTATTTGACGTTGTTGTTGTTGTTGTTTATTTGACGTTGTTGTTGTTGACGTTGTTGTTGTTGTTATTGTTTATTTGATGTTGTTGTTGTTGTTTATTTGACATAGTTGTTGTTGTTGTTGTTGTTGTTTATTTGACGTTGTTGTTGTTGTTTATTTGACGTTGTTGTTGTTGTTTATTTGACGTTGTCGTTGTTGACATTGTTGCTGTTGTTTATTTGACGTTGTTGTTGTTGTTGTTTATTTGACGTTGTTTTAGTTGTTGTTTATTTGACGTTGTTGTTGTTGACATTGTTGCTGTTGTTTATTTGAGTTTTATTTGACGTTGTTGTTGTTGTTGTTGTTTATTTGACGTTGTTTTAGTTGTTATTTATTTGACGTTGTTGTTGTTTATTTGACGTTGTTGTTGTTGTTGACATTGTTGTTGTTGTTGTTTATTTGACGTTGTTGTTGTTAATGTTTATTTTATGTAGTTTTTGTTGTTGACGTTGTTGTTGTTTATTTGACGTTTTTATTGTTGTTGATGTTATTTATTTGACGTTGTTGTTGTTGTTGTTTATTTGACGTTGTTGTTGTCGTTGTTATTATTTATTTGACATTGTTGTTGTTGTTTATTTGACGTTGTTGTTGTTGTTTATTTGACGTTGTTGTTGTTGTTGTTTATTTGACGTTGTTGTTATTATTTGACGTTGTTGTTGTTGTATTTGTTGTTGTTGTTGTTGTTTATTTGACGTTATTGTTGTTGTTTATATGACGTTGTTATTGTTGTTGTTTATTTGACGTTGTTGTTGTTGTTGACGTTGTTGTTGTTGTTGTTGTTTATTTGACATTGTTGTTGTTGTTGTTTATTTGATGTTGTATTAGTTATTGTTGTTTATTTGACATTGTTGTTGTTGTTGACATATTTGTTGATGTTGTTTATTTGACGTTGTTGTTGTTGTTGTTGTTTATTTGACATTGTTGTTGTTGTTTATTTGATGTTGTATTAGTTATTGTTGTTTATTTGACATTGTTGTTGTTGTTGACATATTTGTTGTTGTTGTTTATTTGACGTTGTTGTTGACGTTGTTGTTGTTGTTTATTTGACGTTGTTGTTGTTGTTTATTTGACGTTGTTGTTGTTGTTGACATTGTTGTTGTTGTTTATTTTACATTGTTGTTGTTGTTGTTTATTTGACGTTGTTGTTGTTGTTTATCTGACGTTGTTGTTGTTGACGGTGTTGTTGTTGTTATGGTTGTTTATTTGACATTGTTGTTGTTGACGTTGTTGTTGTTTATTTGACGTTGTTGTTGTTGTTGTTCTTTATTTGACGTTGTTGTTGTTGTTTATTTGACGTTGTTGTTGTTGTTTATTTGACGTTGTTGTTGTTGACGTTGTTGTTGTTGTTATTGTTTATTTGACGTTGTTGTTGTTGTTTATTTGACGTAGTTGTTGTTGTTGACGTTGTTGTTGTTGTTGTTTATTTGACGTTTTTGTTGTTGTTAATGTTCTTGTTGTTGTTGTTGTTGTTTATTTGACGTTGTTGTTGTTTATTTGACGGTGTTGTTGTTGTTTTTTATTTGACGTTGTTATTGTTGTTGTTGTTTATTTGATGTTGTTGTTGTTGCTGACATTGCTGTTGTTGTTGTTTATTTGATGTTGTTGTTGTTGACATGGTTGTTGTGGTTTATTTCTCGTTGTTGTTGTTGACGTTGTTGTTTATTTGACGTTGTTGTTGTTGTTGTTTATTTGACGTTGTTGTTGTTGTTGTTTATTTGACATTGTTGTTGTTGTTTATTTGACATTGTTGTTGTTGTTGACGGTGTTGTTGTTATTGTTGTTGTTGTTGTTTATTAGACGTTGTTGTTGTTGTTGTTTATTTGACGGTGTTGTTGTTGTTGTTGTTTATTTGATGTTGTCGTTGTTGTTTATTTGACGTTGTTATTGTTGACGCTGTTGTTGTTGTTGTTTATTTGACGTTTTTGTTGTTGACATTGTTGTTGTTGTTGTTTATTTGACGTTGTTGTTGATGTTGTTGAGGTTGTTGTTGTTGTTGTTGTTTATTTGACGTTATTGTTGTTGTTGTTTATTTGACGTTGTTGTTGTTGTTGTTATTGTTTATTTGACGTTGTTGTTGTTGTTGACATTGTTGTTGTTGTTTATTTGATGTTGTTGTTGTTGACATAGTTGTTGTTGTTTATTTCACGTTGTTATTGTTGTTGACGTTGTTGTTTATTTGACGTTGTTGTTGTTGTTGTTGACGTTGTTGTTGTTGTTATTTATTTGACGTTGTTATTGTTGTTTATTTGACATTGTTGTTGTTGTTGACGGTGTTGTTGTTGTTGTTTATTTGACATTGTTGTTGTTGTTGTTGACGTTGTTGTTGTTATTGACGTTGTTGTTGTTGACGTTGTTGTTGTTGTTATTGTTTATTTGACGTTGTTGTTGTTGTTTATTTGACGTAGTTGTTGTTGTTGACGTTGTTGTTGTTGTTGTTTATTTGACGTTTTTGTTGTTGTTGATGTTCTTGTTGTTGTTGTTGTTGTTGATTTGACGTTGTTGTATTTTATTTGACGGTGTTGTTGTTGTTGTTTATTTGACGTTGTTATTGTTGTTGTTGTTTATTTGACGTTGTTGTTGTTGCTGACGTTGCTGTTGTTGTTTTTGTTTATTTGATTGTTGTTGTTGACATGGTTGTTGTGGTTTATTTCTCGTTGTTGTTGTTGACGTCGTTGTTTATTTGACGTTGTTGTTGTTGTTTATTTGACGTTGTTGTTGTTGACATTGTTGTTGTTGTTATTGTTTATTTGATGTTGTTGTTGTTGTTTATTTGACATAGTTGTTGTTGTTGTTGTTGTTTATTTGACGTTGTTGTTATTGTTGTTGTTGTTTATTTGACGTTGTTGTTGTTGTTTATTTGACGTTGTCGTTGTTGACATTGTTGCTGTTGTTTATTTGACGTTTATTTGACGTTGTTGTTGTTGTTGTTATTTATTTGACGTTGTTTTAGTTGTTGTTTATTTGACGTTGTTGTTGTTGACATTGTTGCTGTTGTTTATTTGAGTTTTATTTGACGTTGTTGTTGTTGTTGTTTATTTGACATTGTTGTTGTTGTTGACGGTGTTGTTGTTGTTGTTTATTTGACATTGTTGTTGTTGTTGTTGACGTTGTTGTTGTTGTTGACGTTGTTGTTGTTGACGTTGTTGTTGTTGTTATTGTTTATTTGACGTTGTTGTTGTTGTTTATTTGACGTAGTTGTTGTTGTTGACGTTGTTGTTGTTGTTTATTTGACGTTTTTGTTGTTGTTGATGTTGTTGTTGTTGTTGTTGTTGTTGTTGTTTATTTGACGTTGTTGTTGTTTATTTGACGGTGTTGTTGTTGTTGTTTATTTGACGTTGTTATTGTTGTTGTTGTTTATTTGACGTTGTTGTTGTTGCTGACGTTGCTGTTGTTGTTGTTGTTTATTTGATGTTGTTGTTGTTGACATGGTTGTTGTGGTTTATTTCTCGTTGTTGTTGTTGACGTTGTTGTTTATTTGACGTTGTTGTTGTTGTTTATTTGACGTTGTTGTTGTTGACGTTGTTGTTGTTGTTATTGTTTATTTGATGTTGTTGTTTTTGTTTATTTGACATAGTTGTTGTTGTTGTTGTTTATTTGACGTTGTTGTTGTTGTTGTTGTTGTTGTTTATTTGACGTTGTTGTTGTTGTTTATTTGACGTTGTCGTTGTTGACATTGATGCTGTTGTTTATTTGACGTTTATTTGACGTTGTTGTTGTTGTTGTTGACATTGTTGTTGTTGTTTATTTGAGTTTTATTTGACGTTGTTGTTGTTGTTTATTTGACGTTGTTTTAGTTGTTATTTATTTGACGTTGTTGTTGTTGTTTATTTGACGTTGTTGTTGTTGACAGTGTTGTTGATGTTATTTATTTGACGTTGTTGTTGTTAATGTTTATTTTATGTAGTTGTTGTTGTTGATGTTGTTGTTGTTTATTTGACGTTTTTATTGTTGTTGATGTTATTTATTTGACGTTGTTGTTATTGTTGTTTATTTGACGTTGTTGTTATCGTTGTTGTAATTTATTTGACGTTGTTGTTGTTGTTTATTTGACGTTGTTGTTGTTGTTTATTTGACGTTGTTGTTGTTGTTTATTTGACGTTGTTGTTATTATTTGACGTTGTTATTGTTGTATTTGTTGTTGTTGTTGTTGTTGTTGTTTATTTGACATTGTTGTTGTTGTTGTTGTTTATTTGACGTTATTGTTGTTGTTTATATGACGTTGTTATTGTTGTTGTTTATTTGACGTTGTTGTTGTTGTTGACGTTGTTGTTGTTGTTGTTGTTTATTTGACATTGTTGTTGTTGTTGTTTATTTGATGTTGTATTAGTTGTTGTTGTTTATTTGACATTGTTGTTGTTGTTGACATAGTTGTTATTGTTGTTTATTTGACGTTGTTGTTGTTGACGTTGTTGTTGTTGTTTATTTGACGTTGTTGTTGTTGTTTATTTGACGTTGTTGTTGTTGTTGACATTGTTGTTGTTGTTTATTTGACATTGTTGTTGTTGTTGTTTATTTGACGTTGTTGTTGTTGTTTATCTGAGGTTGTTGTTGTTGATGGTGTTGTTGTTGTTATGGTTGTTTATTTGACATTGTTGTTGTTGTTGTTGACGTTGTTGTTGTTTATTTGACGTTGTTGGTGTTGTTGTTCTTTATTTGACATTGTTGTTGTTTATTTGACGTTGTTGTTGTTGTTTATTTGACGTTGTTGTTGTTGACGTTGTTGTTGTTATTGTTTATTTGATGTTGTTGTTGTTGTTTATTTGACGTAGTTGTTGTTGTTGACGTTGTTGTTGTTGTTGTTTATTTGACGTTTTTGTTGTTGTTGATGTTGTTGTTGTTGTTGTTTATTTGACGTTGTTGTTGTTTATTTGACGGTGTTGTTGTTGTTGTTTATTTGACGTTGTTATTGTTGTTGTTGTTTATTTGACGTTGTTGTTGTTGCTGACGTTGCTGTTGTTGTTGTTGTTTATTTGATGTTGTTGTTGTTGACATGGTTGTTGTGGTTTATTTCTCGTTGTTGTTGTTGACGTTGTTGTTTATTTGACGTTGTTGTTGTTGTTGTTTATTTGACGTTGTTGTTGTTGACGTTGTTGTTGTTGTTGTTGTTTATTTGACGTTGTTGTTGTTGTTTATTTGACATTGTTGTTGTTGTTGACGGTGTTGTTGTTGTTGTTGTTTATTTGACGTTGTTGTTGTTGTTTATTTGACGGTGTTGTTGTTGTTGTTTATTTGATGTTGTCGTTGTTGTTTATTTGACGTTGTTATTGTTGAAGTTGTTGTTATTGTTGTTTATTTGACATTTTCGTTGTTGACATTGTTGTTGTTGTTGTTTATTTGACATTGTTGTTGATGTTGTTGAGGTTGTTGTTGTTGTTGTTGTTGTTTATTTGACGTTGTTGTTGTTGTTGTTTATTTGACATTGTTGTTGTTGTTGCTATTGTTTATTTGACGTTGTTGTTGTTGTTGACATTGTTGTTGTTGTTTATTTGAGGTTGTTGTTGTTGACATAGTTGTTGTTGTTTATTTCACGTTGTTATTGTTGTTGACGTTGTTGTTTATTTGACGTTGTTGTTGTTGTTTATTTGACGTTGTTGTTGTTGTTGTTGTTGTTGTTGACGTTGTTGTTGTTGTTGTTGTTTATTTGACGTTGTTATTGTTGTTTATTTGACATTGTTGTTGTTGTTGACGGTGTTGTTGTTGTTGTTTATTTGACATTGTTGTTGTTGTTGTTGACGTTGTTGTTGTTTATTTGACGTTGTTGTTGTTGTTGTTCTTTATTTGACGTTGTTGTTGTTTATTTGACGTTGTTGTTGTTGTTTATTTGACGTTGTTGTTGTTGATGTTGTTGTTGTTATTGTTTATTTGACGTTGTTGTTGTTGTTTATTTGACGTAGTTGTTGTTGTTGACGTCGTCGTTGTTGTTGTTTATTTGACGTTTTTGTTGTTGTTGATGTTCTTGTTGTTGTTGTTGTTGTTTATTTGACGTTGTTGTTGTTTATTTTACGGTGTTGTTGTTGTTGTTTATTTGACGTTGTTATTGTTTTTGTTGTTTATTTGACGTTGTTGGTGTTGCTGACGTTGCTGTTGTTGTTGTTGTTTATTTGATGTTGTTGTTGTTGACATGGTTGTTGTGGTTTATTTCTCGTTGTTGTTGTTGACGTTGTTGTTTATTTGACGTTGTTGTTGTTGTTGTTTATTTGACGTTGTTGTTGTTGACGTTGTTGTTGTTGTTGTTTATTTGACGTTGTTATTGTTGTTTATTTGACATTGTTGTTGTTGTTGACGTTGTTGTTGTTGTTGTTGTTGTTGTTGTTGTTTATTTGACGTTGTTGTTGTTGTTGTTGTTTATTTGACGGTGTTGTTGTTGTTGTTGTTTATTTGATGTTGTCGTTGTTGTTTATTTGACGTTGTTATTGTTGACGTTGTTGTTGTTGTTGTTTATTTGACGTTTTTGTTGTTGACATTGTTGTTGTTGTTGTTTATTTGACGTTGTTGTAGATGTTGTTGAGGTTGTTGTTGTTGTTGTTTATTTGACGTTGTTGTTGTTGTTTATTTGACATTGTTGTTGTTGTTGTTATTGTTTATTTGACGTTGTTGTTGTTGACATTGTTGTTGTTGTTTATTTGATGTTGTTGTTGTTGACATAGTTGTTGTTGTTTGTTTCACGTTGTTATTGTTGTTGACGTTGTTGTTTATTTGACGTTGTTGTTGTTTATTTGACGTTGTTGTTGTTGTTTATTTGACGTTGTTGTTGTTGTTGTTGACGTTGTTGTTGTTGTTGTTTATTTGATGTTGTTATTGTTGTTTATTTGACATTGTTGTTTTTTTTGACGGTGTTGTTGTTGTTGTTTATTTGACATTGTTGTTGTTGTTGTTGACGTTGTTGTTGTTGTTGTTATTGACGTTGTTGTTGTTGACGTTGTTGTTGTTGTTATTGTTTATTTGACGTTGTTGTTGTTATTGTTTATTTGACGTAGTTGTTGTTGTTGACGTTGTTGTTGTTGTTTATTTGACGTTTTTGTTGTTGTTGATGTTCTTGTTGTTGTTGTTGTTGTTTATTTGACGTTGTTGTTGTTTATTTGACGGTGTTGTTGTTGTTGTTTATTTGACGTTGTTATTGTTGTTGTTGTTTATTTGACGTTGTTGTTGTTGCTGACGTTGCTGTTGTTGTTGTTGTTTATTTGATGTTGTTGTTGTTGACATGGTTGTTGTGGTTTATTTCTCGTTGTTATTGTTGACGTTGTTGTTTATTTGACGTTGTTGTTGTTGTTTATTTGACGTTGTTGTTGTTGACGTTGTTGTTGTTGTTATTGTTTATTTGATGTTGTTGTTGTTGTTTATTTGACATAGTTGTTGTTATTGTTGTTGTTTATTTTACGTTGTTGTTGTTGTTGTTGTTGTTTATTTGACGTTGTTGTTGTTGTTTATTTGACGTTGTCGTTGTTGACATTGTTGCTGTTGTTTATTTGACGTTTATTTGACATTGTTGTTGTTATTGTTGTTTATTTGACGTTGTTTTAGTTGTTGTTTATTTGACGTTGTTGTTGTTGACATTGTTGTTGTTGTTTATTTGAGTTTATATTGACGTTGTTGTTGTTGTTGTTTATTTGACGTTGTTTTAGTTGTTATTTATTTGACGTTGTTGTTGTTGTTTATTTGACGTTGTTGTTGTTGACATTGTTGTTGTTGTTGTTTATTTGACGTTGTTGTTGTTAATGTTTATTTTATGTAATTGTTGTTGTTGACGTTGTTGTTGTTTATTTGACGTTTTTATTGTTGTTGATGTTATTTATCTGACGTTGTTGTTGTTGTTGTTTATTTGACGTTGTTGTTGTTGTTGTTGTTATTTATTTGACGTTGTTGTTGTTGTTGTTTATTTGACGTTGTTGTTGTTGTTTATTTGACGTTGTTGTTGTTGTTGTTTATTTGACGTTGTTGTTATTATTTGACGTTGTTGTTGTTGTATTTGTTGTTGTTGTTGTTGTTGTTTATTTGACGTTGTTGTTGTTGTTGTTTATTTGACGTTATTGTTGTTGTTTATATGATGTTGTTATTGTTGTTGTTTATTTGACGTTGTTGTTGTTGTTGACGTTGTTGTTGTTGTTGTTGTTTATTTGACATTGTTGTTGTTGTTTATTTGATGTTGTATTAGTTGTTGTTGTTGTTGACATAGTTGTTGTTGTTGTTTATTTGACGTTGTTGTTGTTGACGTTGTTGTTGTTGTTTATTTGACGTTGTTGTTGTTGTTGTTTATTTGACGTTGTTGTTGTTGTTGACATTGTTGTTGTTGTTTATTTGACATTGTTGTTGTTGTTGTTTATTTGACGTTGTTGTTGTTGTTTATCTGACGTTGTTGTTGTTGACGGTGTTGTTGTTGTTATGGTTGTTTATTTGACATTGTTGTTGTTGTTGTTGTTGTTGTTTATCTGACGTTGTTGTTGTTGACGGTGTTGTTGTTGTTATGGTTGTTTATTTGACATTGTTGTTGTTGTTGTTGACGTTGTTGTTGTTTATTTGACGTTGTTGTTGTTGTTGTTCTTTATTTGACGTTGTTGTTGTTTATTTGACGTTGTTGTTGTTGTTTATTTGACGTTGTTGTTGTTGACGTTGTTATTGTTGTTATTGTTTATTTGACGTTGTTGTTGTTGTTTATTTGACGTAGTTGTTGTTGTTGACGTTGTTGTTGTTGTTGTTTATTTGACGTTTTTGTTGTTGATGATGTTCTTGTTGTTGTTGTTGTTGTTTATTTGACGTTGTTGTTGTTTATTTGACGGTGTTGTTGTTGTTTATTTGACGTTGTTATTATTGTTGTTGTTTATTTGACGTTGTTGTTGTTGCTGACGTTGCTGTTGTTGTTGTTGTTTATTTGATGTTGTTGTTGTTGACATGGTTGTTGTGGTTTATTTCTCGTTGTTGTTGTTGACGTTGTTGTTTATTTGACGTTGTTGTTGTTGTTGTTTATTTGACGTTGTTGTTGTTGATGTTGTTGTTGTTGTTTATTTGACGTTGTTGTTGTTGTTTATTTGACATTGTTGTTGTTGTTGACGTTGTTGTTGTTGTTGTTGTTGTTTATTTGACGTTGTTGTTGTTGTTGTTGTTTATTTGACGGTGTTGTTGTTGTTGTTGTTTATTTGATGTTGTCGTTGTTGTTTATTTGACGTTGTTATTGTTGACGTTGTTGTTGTTGTTGTTTATTTGACGTTTTTGTTGTTGACATTGTTGTTGTTGTTGTTTATTTGACGTTGTTGTTGATGTTGTTGAGGTTGTTGTTGTTGTTGTTGTTTATTTGACGTTGTTGTTGTTGTTGTTTATTTGATGTTATTGTTGTTCTTGTTATTGTTTATTTGACGTTGTTGTTGTTGTTGACATTGTTGTTGTTGTTTATTTGATGTTGTTGTTGTTGACATAGTTGTTGTTGTTTATTTCACGTTGTTATTGTTGTTGACGTTGTTGTTTATTTGACGTTGTTGTTGTTGTTTATTTGACGTTGTTGTTGTTGTTTTTGACGTTGTTGTTGTTGTTGTTTATTTGACGTTGTTATTGTTGTTTATTTGACATTGTTGTTGTTGTTGACGGTGTTGTTGTTGTTGTTTATTTGACATTGTTGTTGTTGTTGTTGACGTTGTTGTTGTTTATTTGTCGTTGTTGTTGTTGTTGTTGTTCTTTATTTGATGTTGTTGTTGTTTATTTGACGTTGTTGTTGTTGACGTTTTGTTGTTGTTATTGTTTATTTGACGTTGTTGTTGTTGTTTATTTGACGTAGTTGTTGTTGTTGACGTTGTTGTTGTTGTTGTTGTTTATTTGACGTTTTTGTTGTTGTTGATGTTCTTGTTGTTGTTGTTGTTGTTTATTTGACGGTGTTGTTGTTGTTGTTGTTTATTTGACGT
The DNA here is from genome assembly GCA_948472305.1 of Vicia faba. Classification (NCBI taxonomy): domain Eukaryota; kingdom Viridiplantae; phylum Streptophyta; class Magnoliopsida; order Fabales; family Fabaceae; genus Vicia; species Vicia faba. The sequence goes on along the minus strand of OX451739.1, from coordinate 315,738,131 downwards.
TGTTATAGTTGTTGTTGTTTATTTGACGTTGTTGTTGTTGCTGACGTTGTTGTTGTTGTTGTTTATTTGATGTTGTTGTTGTTGACATGGTTGTTGTGGTTTATTTCTCGTTGTTGTTGTTGACGTTGTTGTTTATTTGACGTTGTTGTTGTTGTTTATTTAACGTTGTTGTTGTTGACGTTGTTGTTGTTGTTATTGTTTATTTGATGTTGTTGTTGTTGTTTATTTGACATAGTTGTTGTTGTTGTTGTTGTTTATTTGACGTTGTTGTTGTTGTTTATTTGACGTTGTTGTTGTTGTTTATTTGACGTTGTCGTTGTTGACATTGTTGCTGTTGTTTATTTGACGATGTTGTTGTTGTTGTTTATTTGACGTTGTTTTAGTTGTTGTTTATTTGACGTTGTTGTTGTTGACATTGTTGCTGTTGTTTATTTGAGTTTTATTTGACGTTGTTGTTGTTGTTGTTGTTTATTTGACGTTGTTTTAGTTGTTATTTATTTGACGTTGTTGTTGTTTATTTGACGTTGTTGTTGTTGACATTGTTGTTGTTGTTGTTTATTTGACGTTGTTGTTGTTAATGTTTATTTTATGTAGTTTTTGTTGTTGACGTTGTTGTTGTATATTTGACGTTTTTATTGTTGTTGATGTTATTTATTTGACGTTGTTGTTGTTGTTGTTTATTTGACGTTGTTGTTGTTGTTGTTTATTTGACGTTGTTGTTATTATTTGACGTTGTTGTTGTTGTATTTGTTGTTGTTGTTGTTGTTTATTTGACGTTATTGTTGTTGTTTATATGACGTTGTTATTGTTGTTGTTTATTTGACGTTGTTGTTGTTGTTGACGTTGTTGTTGTTGTTGTTGTTTATTTGACATTGTTGTTGTTGTTGTTTATTTGATGTTGTATTAGTTGTTGTTGTTTATTTGACATTGTTGTTGTTGTTGACATATTTGTTGATGTTGTTTATTTGACGTTGTTGTTGTTGTTGTTGTTGTTTATTTGACATTGTTGTTGTTGTTTATTTGATGTTGTATTAGTTGTTGTTGTTTATTTGACATTGTTGTTGTTGTTGACATATTTGTTGTTGTTGTTTATTTGACGTTGTTGTTTTTGACGTTGTTGTTGTTGTTTATTTGACGTTGTTGTTGTTGTTTATTTGACGTTGTTGTTGTTGTTGACATTGTTGTTGTTGTTTATTTTACATTGTTGTTGTTGTTGTTTATTTGACGTTGTTGTTGTTGTTTATCTGACGTTGTTGTTGTTGACGGTGTTATTGTTGTTATGGTTGTTTATTTGACATTGTTGTTGTTGACGTTGTTGTTGTTTATTTGACGTTGTTGTTGTTGTTGTTGTTCTTTATTTGACGTTGTTGTTGTTTATTTGACGTTGTTGTTGTTGTTTATTTGACGTTGTTGTTGTTGACGTTGTTGTTGTTGTTATTGTTTATTTGACGTTGTTGTTGTTGTTTATTTGACGTAGTTGTTGTTGTTGACGTTGTTGTTGTTGTTGTTGTTGTTGTTTATTTGACGTTTTTGTTGTTGTTGATGTTCTTGTTGTTGTTGTTGTTGTTTATTTGACGTTGTTGTTGTTTATTTGACGGTGTTGTTGTTGTTGTTTATTTGACGTTGTTATTGTTGTTGTTGTTTATTTGATGTTGTTGTTGTTGCTGACATTGTTGTTGTTGTTGTTTATTTGATGTTGTTGTTGTTGACATGGTTGTTGTGGTTTATTTCTCGTTGTTGTTGTCGACGTTGTTGTTTATTTGACGTTGTTGTTGTTGTTGTTTATTTGACGTTGTTGTTGTTGTTGTTTATTTGACATTGTTGTTATTGTTTATTTGACATTGTTGTTGTTGTTTACGGTGTTGTTGTTATTGTTGTTGTTGTTGTTTATTAGACGTTGTTGTTGTTGTTGTTTATTTGATGGTGTTGTTGTTGTTGTTGTTTATTTGATGTTGTCGTTGTTGTTTATTTGACGTTGTTATTGTTGACGCTGTTGTTGTTGTTGTTTATTTGACGTTTTTGTTGTTGACATTGTTGTTGTTGTTGTTTATTTGACGTTGTTGTTGATGTTGTTGAGGTTGTTGTTGTTGTTGTTGTTTATTTGACGTTGTTCTTGTTGTTGTTTATTTGACGTTGTTGTTGTTGTTGTTATTGTTTATTTGACGTTGTTGTTGTTGTTGACATTGTTGTTGTTGTTTATTTGATGTTGTTGTTGTTGACATAGTTGTTGTTGTTTATTTAACGTTGTTATTGTTGTTGACGTTGTTGTTTATTTGACGTTGTTGTTGTTGTTGTTGACGTTGTTGTTGTTGTTATTTATTTGACGTTGTTATTGTTGTTTATTTGACATTGTTGTTGTTGTTGACGGTGTTGTTGTTGTTGTTTATTTGACATTGTTGTTGTTGTTGTTGACGTTGTTGTTGTTATTGACGTTGTTGTTGTTGACGTTCTTGTTGTTGTTATTGTTTATTTGACGTTGTTGTTGTTGTTTATTTGACGTAGTTGTTGTTGTTGACGTTGTTGTTGTTGTTGTTTATTTGACGTTTTTGTTGTTGTTGATGTTCTTGTTGTTGTTGTTATTGTTGTTGATTTGACGTTGTTGTATTTTATTTGACGGTGTTGTTGTTGTTGTTTATTTGACGTTGTTATTGTTGTTGTTGTTTATTTGACGTTGTTGTTGTTGCTGACGTTGCTGTTCTTGTTGTTGTTTATTTGACGTTATTGTTGTTGTTTATATGACGTTGTTATTGTTGTTGTTTATTTGACGTTGTTGTTGTTGACGTTGTTGTTGTTGTTGTTTATTTGACATTGTTGTTGTTGACATTGTTGTTTATTTGACGTTGTTATTGTTGTTGTTGTTTATTTGACGTTGTTGTTGTTGACGTTGTTGTTGTTGTTGTTTATTTGCCGTTGTTGTTGTTGTTTATTTGACATTGTTGTTGTTGTTGACAGTGTTGTTGTTGTTGTTTATTTGACGTTGTTGTTGTTGTTGTTGTTGTTGTTTATTTGACGTTGTTGTTGTTGTTGTTTATTTGATGTTGTCGTTGTTGTTTATTTGACGTTGTTATTGTTGACGTTGTTGTTGTTGTTGTTTATTTGACGTTTTTGTTGTTGACATTGTTGTTGTTGTTGTTTATTTGACGATGTTGTTGATGTTGTTGAGGTTGTTGTTGTTGTTGTTGTTTATTTGACGTTGTTGTTGTTGTTGTTGTTTATTTGACGTTGTTGTTGTTGTTATTGTTTATTTGACGTTGTTGTTGTTGTTGACATTGTTGTTGTTGTTTATTTGATGTTGTTGTTGTTGATATAGTTGTTGTTGTTTATTTCACGTTGTTATTGTTGTTGACGTTGTTGTTTATTTGACGTTGTTGTTGTTGTTGTTTATTTGACGTTGTTGTTGTTGGTGTTGACGTTGTTGTTGTTGTTGTTGTTTATTTGACGTTGTTATCGTTGTTGTTGTTGTTGACGGTGTTGTTGTTGTTGTTTATTTGACATTGGTGTTGTTGTTGTTGACGTTGTTGTTGTTTATTTGACGTTGTTGTTGTTGTTGTGGTTCTTTATTTGACGTTGTTGTTGTTTATTTGACGTTGTTGTTGTTGACGTTTTGTTGTTGTTATTGTTTATTTGACGTTGTTGTTGTTGTTTATTTGACGTAGTTGTTGTTGTTGACGTTGTTGTTATTGTTGTTGTTGTTGTTGTTGTTGTTGTTGTTGTTGTTGTTGTTTATTTGATGTTTTTGTTATTGTTGTTTTTGTTTTTGTTTATTTGACGTTGTTGTTGTTGTTTATTTGACGTTGTTGTTGTTGTTGTTGTTGTTGTTTATTTGACGTTGTTGTTGTTGTTGTTGTTTATTTGACGTTGATGTTGTTGTTTATTTGACGTTGTTGTTTATTTGACGTTTTTGTTGTTGTTGACATTGTTGTTGTTGTTGTTTATTTGACGTTGTTGTTGTTGTTTATTTGACATTGTTGTTGTTGTTATTGTTTATTTAACGTTGTTGTTGTTGATATTGTTGTTGTTGTTGTTGTTTATTTGACGTTGTTGTTGTTGTTTATTTGACATTGTTGATGTTGTTATTGTTTATTTGACGTTGTTGTTGTTGTTTATTTGACGTATTTGTTGTTGTTGTTGACGTTGTTGTTGTTGTTTATTTGACGCTGTTGTTGTTGTTGTTGATGTTGTTGTTGTTGTTGTTGTTTATTTGACGTTGTTGTTGTTGTTGTTGACGTTGTTGTTGTTGTTGTTGTTGTTTATTTAACGTTGTTATTGTTGTTTATTTGACATTGTTGTTGTTGTTATTGTTTATTTGACGTTGTTGTTGTTGTTGTTGTTTATTTGACGTATTTGTTGTTGTTGTTGACGTTGTTGTTGTTGTTGTTTATTTGACGTTGTTGTTGTTGTTGACGTTGTTGTGGTTGTTGTTTATTTGACGTTGTTGTTGTTAATGTTTATTTTATGTAGTTTTTGTTGTTGACGTTGTTGTTGTTTATTTGACGTTTTTATTGTTGTTGATGTTATTTATTTGACGTTGTTGTTGTTGTTGTTTATTTGACGTTGTTGTTGTCGTTGTTATTATTTATTTGACATTGTTGTTGTTGTTTATTTGACGTTGTTGTTGTTGTTTATTTGACGTTGTTGTTGTTGTTGTTTATTTGACGTTGTTGTTATTATTTGACGTTGTTGTTGTTGTATTTGTTGTTGTTGTTGTTGTTTATTTGACGTTATTGTTGTTGTTTATATGACGTTGTTATTGTTGTTGTTTATTTGACGTTGTTGTTGTTGTTGACGTTGTTGTTGTTGTTGTTGTTTATTTGACATTGTTGTTGTTGTTGTTTATTTGATGTTGTATTAGTTGTTGTTGTTTATTTGACATTGTTGTTGTTGTTGACATATTTGTTGTTGTTGTTTATTTGACGTTGTTGTTGTTGACGTTGTTGTTGTTGTTTATTTGACGTTGTTGTTGTTGTTTATTTGACGTTGTTGTTGTTGTTGTTGTTGACATTGTTGTTGTTGTTTATTTTACATTGTTGTTGTTGTTGTTTATTTGACGTTGTTGTTGTTGTTTATCTGACGTTGTTGTTGTTGACGGTGTTATTGTTGTTATGGTTGTTTATTTGACATTGTTGTTGTTGACGTTGTTGTTGTTTATTTGACGTTGTTGTTGTTGTTGTTCTTTATTTGACGTTGTTGTTGTTTATTTGACGTTGTTGTTGTTGTTTATTTGACGTTGTTGTTGTTGACGTTGTTGTTGTTGTTATTGTTTATTTGACGTTGTTGTTGTTGTTTATTTGACGTAGTTGTTGTTGTTGACGTTGTTGTTGTTGTTGTTGTTGTTTATTTGACGTTTTTGTTGTTGTTGATGTTCTTGTTGTTGTTGTTGTTGTTTATTTGACGTTGTTGTTGTTTATTTGACGGTGTTGTTGTTGTTGTTTATTTGACGTTGTTATTGTTGTTGTTGTTTATTTGATGTTGTTGTTGTTGCTGACATTGCTGTTGTTGTTGTTTATTTGATGTTGTTGTTGTTGACATGGTTGTTGTGGTTTATTTCTCGTTGTTGTTGTTGACGTTGTTGTTTATTTGACGTTGTTGTTGTTGTTGTTTATTTGACGTTGTTGTTGTTGTTTATTTGACATTGTTGTTATTGTTTATTTGACATTGTTGTTGTTGTTGACGATGTTGTTGTTATTGTTGTTGTTGTTGTTTATTAGACGTTGTTGTTGTTGTTGTTTATTTGACGGTGTTGTTGTTGTTGTTGTTTATTTGATGTTGTCGTTGTTGTTTATTTGACGTTGTTATTGTTGACGCTGTTGTTGTTGTTGTTTATTTGACGTTTTTGTTGTTGACATTGTTGTTGTTGTTGTTTATTTGACGTTGTTGTTGATGTTGTTGACGTTGTTGTTGTTGTTGTTGTTTATTTGACGTTGTTCTTGTTGTTGTTTATTTGACGTTGTTGTTGTTGTTGTTATTGTTTATTTGACGTTGTTGTTGTTGTTGACATTGTTGTTGTTGTTTATTTGATGTTGTTGTTGTTGACATAGTTGTTGTTGTTTATTTAACGTTGTTATTGTTGTTGACGTTGTTGTTTATTTGACGTTGTTGTTGTTGTTGTTGACGTTGTTGTTGTTGTTATTTATTTGACGTTGTTATTGTTGTTTATTTGACATTGTTGTTGTTGTTGACGGTGTTGTTGTTGTTGTTTATTTGACATTGTTGTTGTTGTTGTTGACGTTGTTGTTGTTATTGACGTTGTTGTTGTTGACGTTGTTGTTGTTGTTATTGTTTATTTGACGTTGTTGTTGTTGTTTATTTGACGTAGTTGTTGTTGTTGACGTTGTTGTTGTTGTTGTTTATTTGACGTTTTTGTTGTTGTTGATGTTCTTGTAGTTGTTGTTGTTGTTGTTGATTTGACGTTGTTGTATTTTATTTGACGGTGTTGTTGTTGTTGTTTATTTGACGTTGTTATTGTTGTTGTTGTTTATTTGACGTTGTTGTTGTTGCTGACGTTGCTGTTGTTGTTGTTGTTTATTTGACGTTATTGTTGTTGTTTATATGACGTTGTTATTGTTGTTGTTTATTTGACGTTGTTGTTGTTGTTGACGTTGTTGTTGTTGTTGTTGTTTATTTGACATTGTTGTTGTTGACATTGTTGTTTATTTGACGTTGTTATTGTTGTTGTTGTTTATTTGACGTTGTTGTTGTTGACGTTGTTGTTGTTGTTGTTTATTTGCCGTTGTTGTTGTTGTTTATTTGACATTGTTGTTGTTGTTGACAGTGTTGTTGTTGTTGTTTATTTGACGTTGTTGTTGTTGTTGTTGTTGTTTATTTGACGTTGTTGTTGTTGTTGTTGTTTATTTGATGTTGTCGTTGTTGTTTATTTGACGTTGTTATTGTTGACGTTGTTGTTGTTGTTGTTTATTTGACGTTTTTGTTGTTGACATTGTTGTTGTTGTTGTTTATTTGACGATGTTGTTGATGTTGTTGAGGTTGTTGTTGTTGTTGTTGTTTATTTGACGTTGTTGTTGTTGTTGTTGTTGTTGTTTATTTGACGTTGTTGTTGTTGTTATTGTTTATTTGACGTTGTTGTTGTTGTTGACATTGTTGTTGTTGTTTATTTGATGTTGTTGTTGTTGACATAGTTGTTGTTGTTTATTTCACGTTGTTATTGTTGTTGACGTTGTTGTTTATTTGACGTTGTTGTTGTTGTTGTTTATTTGACGTTGTTGTTGTTGGTGTTGACGTTGTTGTTGTTGTTGTTTATTTGACGTTGTTATCGTTGTTGTTGTTGTTGACGGTGTTGTTGTTGTTGTTTATTTGACATTGGTGTTGTTGTTGTTGACGTTGTTGTTGTTTATTTGACGTTGTTGTTGTTGTTGTGGTTCTTTATTTGACGTTGTTGTTGTTTATTTGACGTTGTTGTTGTTGACGTTTTGTTGTTGTTATTGTTTATTTGACGTTGTTGTTGTTGTTTATTTGACGTAGTTGTTGTTGTTGACGTTGTTGTTATTGTTGTTGTTGTTGTTGTTGTTGTTGTTGTTGTTGTTTATTTGATGTTTTTGTTATTGTTGTTTTTGTTTTTGTTTATTTGACGTTGTTGTTGTTGTTTATTTGACGTTGTTGTTGTTGTTGTTGTTGTTGTTTATTTGACGTTGTTGTTGTTGTTGTTTATTTGACGTTGATGTTGTTGTTTATTTGACGTTGTTGTTTATTTGACGTTTTTGTTGTTGTTGACATTGTTGTTGTTGTTGTTTATTTGACGTTGTTATTGTTGTTTATTTGACATTGTTGTTGTTGTTATTGTTTATTTAACGTTGTTGTTGTTGATATTGTTGTTGTTGTTGTTGTTGTTTATTTGACGTTGTTGTTGTTGTTTATTTGACATTGTTGATGTTGTTATTGTTTATTTGACGTTGTTGTTGTTGTTTATTTGACGTATTTGTTGTTGTTGTTGACGTTGTTGTTGTTGTTTATTTGACGCTGTTGTTGTTGTTGTTGACGTTGTTGTTGTTGTTGTTGTTTATTTGACGTTGTTGTTGTTGTTGTTGACGTTGTTGTTGTTGTTGTTGTTGTTTATTTAACGTTGTTATTGTTGTTTATTTGACATTGTTGTTGTTGTTATTGTTTATTTGACGTTGTTGTTGTTGTTGTTGTTTATTTGACGTATTTGTTGTTGTTGTTGACGTTGTTGTTGTTGTTGTTTATTTGACGTTGTTGTTGTTGTTGTTGACGTTGTTGTGGTTGTTGTTGTTTATTTGACGTTGTTGTTGTTGTTTATTTGACGTTATTGTTGTTGTTGTTTATTTGACGTTGTTGTTGTTGTTGACATAGTTGTTGTTGTTGTTTATTTGACGTTGTTGTCGTTGTTTATTTGACATTGTTGTTGTTGTTGACAGTGTTATTGTTGTTGTTGTTGTTGTTGTTGTTTATTTGACATTGTTGTTGTTGACATTGTTGTTGTTGTTTATTTGACGTTGTTGTTGTTGTTGTTTACTTGACGTTGTTGTTGTTATTGACGTTGTTGTTGTTGTTGTTTATTTGACGTTGTTGTCGTTGTTGTTTATTTGACGTTGTTGTTGTTGACATAGTTGCTGTTGTTGTTTATTTGACGTTGTTGTTGTTGTTGTTTATTTGACGTAGTTGTTGTTGTTGACGGCGTTGTTGTTGTTGTTGTTGTTGTTGTTTATTTGACATTGTTGTTGTTGTTTATTTGACTTTGTTGTTGTTTATTTGACGTTGTTGTTGTTGTTATTTATTTGACATTGTTGTTGTTGACGTTGTTTTTGTTGTTATTGTTTATTTGACGTTGTTGTTGTTGTTTATTTGACGTAGTTGTTGTTGTTGACGTTGTTGTTGTTGTTTATTTGACGTTTTTGTTGTTGCTGATGTTGTTGTTTTTTTGTTGTTGTTTATTTGACGTTGTTGTTGTTTAATTGATGTTGTTGTTGTTTATTTAACGTTGTTGTTGTTGTTGTTATTGTTGTTGTTGTTGTTTATTTGACGTTGTTGTTGTTGTTATTGTTGTTGTTGTTGTTTATTTGACGTTGTTGTTGTTGTTTATTTGACGTTGTTGTTGTTGTTGTTTATTTGACGTTGTTGTTGTTGTTGAAGTTGTTGTTGTTGTTATTATTGTTGTTTATTTGACGTTGTTGTTGTTTATTTGACATTGTTGTTGTTGTTGTTATTGTTTATTTGACGTTGTTGTTGTTGTTTATTTGACGTTGTTGTTGTTGTTGACGTTGTTGTTGTTGTTGTTGTTGTTTATTTGACGGTTTTGTTGTTGTTGAATTTGTTTTTGTTGTTGTTTATTTGACGTTGTTGTTGTTGTTTATTTGACGTTGTTGTTGTTGTTGTTTATTTGACGGGGTTGTTGTTGTTGACGGTGTTATTGTTGTTGTTTATTTGATGTTGTTGTTGTTGACATGGTTGTTGTGGTTTATTTCACGTTGTTGTTGTTGTTGACGTTGTTGTTTATTTGACGGTGTTGTTGTTGACGCTGTTGTTGTTGTTGTTTATTTGATGTTTCTGTTGTTGACATGGTTGTTGTGGTTTATTTCACGTTGTTGTTGTTGTTGACGTTGTTGTTTATTTGACGTTGTTGTTGTTGTCGACGTTGTTGTTGTTGTTGTTGTTTATTTGACGTTGTTGTTGTTGTTGTTTATTTGACATTGTTGTTGTTGTTGACGGTGTTGTTGTTGTTTATTTGACGTTGTTGTTGTTGTTGTTTATTTGACGGTGTTGTTGTTGATTATTTGACGTTGTTGTTGTTGTTGTTGTTTATTTGATGTTATTGTTGTTGACGTTGTTGTTGTTGTTGTTGTTGTTTATTTGACGTTTTTGTTGTTATTGACATAGTTGTTGTTGTTGTTGTTTATTTGACGTTATTGTTGTTGTTGTTGAGGTTGTTGTTGTTGTTTATTTGACGTTGTTGTTGTTGTTGTTTTTTATTTGACATTGTTGTTGTTGTTTATTTGACGGTGTTGTTGTTGTTGTTGTTGTTGTTTATTTGATGTTGTTATTGTTGTTGTTGTTTATTTGACGTTGTTGTTGTTGTTGTTGTTTATTTGACGTTTTTGTTGTTATTGTTTTTGTTTTTGTTTATTTGACGTTGTTGTTGTTGTTTATACGTCGTTGTTGTTGTTGTTGTTGTTGTTTATTTGACATTGTTGTTGTTGTTGTTATTGTTGTTGTTGTTGTTGTTGTTTATTTGACGTTGTTGTTGTAGTTGTTGTTTATTTGACGCTGTTGTTGTTGTTGTTTATTTGACGTTGTTGTTGTTGTTGTTGTTGTTAATTTGATGTTGTTGTTGTTGTTTATTAGACATTGTTGTTGTTGTTATTGTTTATTTGACGTTGTTGTTGTTGTTGTTGTTTATTTGACGTATTTGTTGTTGTTGTTGACGTTGTTGTTGTTGTTGTTTATGTGATGTTGTTGTTGTTGTTGACGTTGTTGTTGTTGTTGTTTATTTGACATTGTTGTTGTTGTTTATTTGACGTTGGTGTTGTTGTTGTTGTTGTTGTTGTTTACTTGACGTTGTTGTTGTTATTGACGTTGTTGTTGTTGTTGTTTATTTGACGTTGTTGTTATTGTTTATTTGACGTTGTTGTTGTTGACGTTGTTGTTGTTATTGTTTATTTGACGTTGTTGTTGTTGTTTATTTGACGTAGTTGTTTTTGTTGACGTTGTTGTTGTTGTTGTTTATTTGACGTTTTTGTTATTGTTGATGTTGTTGTTGACGTTGTTGTTTAGTTGATGTTGTTGTTGTTGTTTTTTATTTGACGTTGTTAATGTTATTGACGTTGTTGTTGTTGTTGGTTATTTCACGTTGTTGTTGTTATTATTGTTGTTGTTGTTTATTTGACGTTGTTGTTGTTGTTTATTTGACTTTGTTGTTGTTGTTGTTATTGTTGTTGTTTATTTGACGTATTTGTTGTTGTTGTTGACGTTGTTGTTGTTGTTTATTTGACGCTGTTGTTGTTGTTGACGTTGTTGTTGTTGTTGTTTATTTGACGTTGTTGTTGTTGTTGTTGTTTATTTGACGTTGTTGTTGTTGTTGTTCTTGTTTACTTGACATTGTTGTTTTTATTGACGTTGTTGTTGTTGTTTATTTGACGTTGTTGTTGTTTGTATGGACATAGTTGTTGTTGTTGTTTATTTGACGTTGTTGTTGTTGTTTATTTGACATTTTTGTTGTTATTGTTATTGTTTATTTGACGTTGTTGTTGTTGTTGTTGTTTATTTGACGTTGTTGTTGTTGTTGACGTTGTTGTTGTTGGTGTTTATTTGACGGTTTTGTTGTTGTTGAATTTGTTTTTGTTGTTGTTTATTTGACGTTGTTGTTGTTGTTTATTTGACGGTGTTGTTGTTGTTGACGCTGTTGTTGTTGTTGTTTATTTGATGTTGTTGTTGTTGACATGGTTGTTGTGGTTTATTTCACGTTGTTGTTGTTGACGTTGTTGTTTATTTGACGGTGTTGTTGTTGTTGACGTTGTTGTTGTTGTTGTTTATTTGATGTTGCTGTTGTTGACATGGTTGTTGTGGTTTATTTCACGTTGTTGTTGTTGTTGACGTTGTTGTTTATTTGACGTTGTTGTTGTTGTTTATTTGACGTTGTTGTTGTTGTTGACGTTGTTGTTGTTGTTGTTGTTTATTTGACGTTGTTGTTGTTGTTTATTTGACATTGTTGTTGTTGTTGACGGTGTTGTTGTTGTTGTTTATTTGACGTTGTTGTTGTTGTTTATTTGACGGTGTTGTTGTTGTTGATTATTTGACGTTGTTGTTGTTGTTGTTGTTTATTTGATGTTGTTGTTGTTGACGTTGTTGTTGTTGTTGTTGTTTATTTGACGTTTTTGTTGTTATTGACATAGTTGTTGTTGTTGTTTATTTGACGTTGTTGTTGTTGTTGTTGTTGTTGTTGAGGTTGTTGTTGTTGTTGTTTATTTGACGATGTTGTTGTTGTTGTTGTTTTTTATTTGACATTGTTGTTGTTGTTTATTTAACGGTGTTGTTGTTGTTGTTTATTTGACGGTGTTGTTGTTGTTGATTATTTGACGTTGTTGTTGTTGTTGTTGTTTATTTGATGTTGTTGTTGTTGACGTTGTTGTTGTTGTTGTTTATTTGACGTTTTTGTTGTTATTGACATAGTTGTTGTTGTTGTTTATTTGACGTTGTTGTTGTTGTTGTTGTTGAGGTTGTTGTTGTTGTTTATTTGACGTTGTTGTTGTTGTTGTTTTTTATTTGACATTGTTGTTGTTGTTTATTTGACGGTGTTGTTGTTGTTGTTGTTGTTGTTTATTTGACGTTGTTATTGTTGTTGTTGTTTATTTGACGTTGTTGTTGTTGTTGTTGTTTATTTGACGTTTTTGTTGTTATTGTTTTTGTTTTTGTTTATTTGACGTTGTTGTTGTTGTTTATACGTCGTTGTTGTTGTTGTTGTTTATTTGACATTGTTGTTATTGTTGTTATTGTTGTTGTTGTAGTTGTTGTTTATTTGACGTTGTTGTTGTAGTTGTTGTTTATTTGACGCTGTTGTTGTTGTTGTTGTTTATTTGACGTTGTTGTTGTTGTTAATTTGATGTTGTTGTTGTTGTTTATTAGACATTGTTGTTGTTGTTATTGTTTATTTGACGTTGTTGTTGTTGTTGTTGTTGTTTATTTGACGTATTTGTTGTTGTTGTTGACGTTGTTGTTGTTGTTGTTTATGTGATGCTGTTGTTGTTGTTGACGTTGTTGTTGTTGTTGTTTATTTGACATTGTTGTTGTTGTTTATTTGACGTTGGTGTTGTTGTTGTTTACTTGACGTTGTTGTTGTTATTGACGTTGTTGTTGTTGTTGTTGTTGTTTATTTGACGTTGTTGTTGTTGTTTATTTGACGTTGTTGTTGTTGACGTTGTTGTTGTTATTGTTTATTTGACGTTGTTGTTGTTGTTTATTTGACGTAGTTGTTTTTGTTGACGTTGTTGTTGTTGTTGTTGTTTATTTGACGTTTTTGTTATTGTTGATGTTGTTGTTGACGTTGTTGTTGTTGTTGTTGTTTAGTTGATGTTGTTGTTGTTGTTTTTTATTTGACGTTGTTAATGTTGTTGACGTTGTTGTTCTTGTTGGTTATTTCACGTTGTTGTTGTTATTATTGTTGTTGTTGTTTATTTGACGTTGTTGTTGTTGTTTATTTGACGTTGTTGTTGTTGTTGTTGTTTATTTGACGTATTTGTTGTTGTTGTTGACGTTGTTGTTGTTGTTGTTTATTTGACGCTGTTGTTGTTGTTGACGTTGTTGTTGTTGTTGTTGTTGTTTATTTGACGTTGTTGTTGTTGTTTAATTGACGTTGTTGTTGTTGTTGTTTATTTGACGTTGTTGTTGTTGTTGTTGTTGTTTACTTGACATTGTTGTTTTTATTGACGTTGTTGTTGTTGTTTATTTGACGTTGTTGTTGTTGTTGACGTTGTTGTTGTTGTTTATTTGACGTTGTTGTTGTTGTTTATTTGACATTGTTGTTGTTGTTGACGGTGTTGTTGTTGTTGTTGTTGTTGTTTATTTGACATTGTTGTTGTTGTTGACGTTGTTGTTGTTGTTTATTTGACGTTGTTGTTGTTGTTGTTGTTGTTGTTTACTTGACGTTGTTGTTGTTATTGACTTTGTTGTTGTTGTTTATTTGACGTTGTTGTTGTTTATTTGACGTTGTTGTTGTTGACATAGTTGCTGTTGTTGTTTATTTGACGTTGTTGTTGTTTATTTGACGTAGTTGTTGTTGTTGACGGTGTTGTTGTTGTTGTTGTTGTTGTAGTTTATTTGACATTGTTGTTGTTGTTGTTGACGTTGTTGTTGTTCTTTATTTGACGTTGTTGTTGATTATTTGACGTTATTGTTGTTTATTTGACGTTGTTGTTGTTGTTGTTGTTGTTGTTTATTTGACGTTGTTGTTGTTGACGTTGTTTATTTGACGTTGTTGTTGTTGTTGTTTATTTGACGTTATTGTTGTTTATTTGACGTTGTTGTTGTTGTTGTTGTTTATTTGACGTTGTTGTTGTTGACGTTGTTTATTTGACGTTGTTGTTGTTGTTGTTGTTTATTTGACGTAGTTGTTGTTGTTGACGTTGTTGTTGTTAATGTTTATTTGACGTTTTTGTTGTTGTTGATGTAGTTGTTGTTTTTGTTGTTGTTTATTTGACGTTGTTGTTGTTGTTGTTGTTAATTTGATGTTGTTGTTGTTGTTTATTAGACATTGTTGTTGTTGTTATTGTTTATTTGACGTTGTTGTTGTTGTTGTTGTTTATTTGACGTATTTGTTGTTGTTGTTGACGTTGTTGTTGTTGTTGTTTATGTGACGTTGTTGTTGTTGTTGACGTTGTTGTTGTTGTTGTTTATATAACATTGTTGTTGTTGTTTATTTGACGTTGGTGTTGTTGTTGTTGTTGTTGTTGTTGTTTACTTGACGTTGTTGTTGTTATTGACGTTGTTGTTGTTGTTGTTTATTTGACGTTGTTGTTATTGTTTATTTGACGTTGTTGTTGTTGACGTTGTTGTTGTTATTGTTTATTTGACGTTGTTGTTGTTGTTTATTTGACGTAGTTGTTTTTGTTGACGTTGTTGTTGTTGTTGTTTATTTGACGTTTTTGTTATTGTTGATGTTGTTGTTGACGTTGTTGTTTAGTTGCTGTTGTTGTTGTTGTTTTTTATTTGACGTTGTTAATGTTATTGATGTTGTTGTTGTTGTTGGTTATTTCACGTTGTTGTTGTTATTATTGTTGTTGTTGTTTATTTGACGTTGTTGTTGTTGTTTATTTGACTTTGTTGTTGTTGTTGTTGTTGTTTATTTGACGTATTTGTTGTTGTTGTTGACGTTGTTGTTGTTGTTTATTTGACGCTGTTGTTGTTGTTGACGTTGTTGTTGTTGTTGTTTATTTGACGTTGTTGTTGTTGTTGTTGTTGTTTATTTGACGTTGTTGTTGTTGTTGTTCTTGTTTACTTGACATTGTTGTTTTTATTGACGTTGTTGTTGTTGTTTATTTGACGTTGTTGTTGTTTGTATGGACATAGTTGTTGTTGTTGTTTATTTGACGTTGTTGTTGTTGTTTATTTGACATTTTTGTTGTTGTTGTTATTGTTTATTTGACGTTGTTGTTGTTGTTTATTTGACGTTGTTGTTGTTGTTGACGTTGTTGTTGTTGGTGTTTATTTGACGGTTTTGTTGTTGTTGAATTTGTTTTTGTTGTTGTTTATTTGACGTTGTTGTTGTTTATTTGACGTTGTTGTTGTTGTTTATTTGACGGTGTTGTTGTTGTTGACGCTGTTGTTGTTGTTGTTTATTTGATGTTGTTGTTGTTGACATGGTTGTTGTGGTTTATTTCACGTTGTTGTTGTTGTTGTTGACGTTGTTGTTTATTTGACGGTGTTGTTGTTGTTGACGCTGTTGTTGTTGTTGTTTATTTGATGTTGCTGTTGTTGACATGGTTGTTGTGGTTTATTTCACGTTGTTGTTGTTGTTGACGTTGTTGTTTATTTGACATTGTTGTTGTTGTTTATTTGACGTTGTTGTTGTTGTTGACGTTGTTGTTGTTGTTGTTGTTTATTTGACGTTGTTGTTGTTGTTTATTTGACATTGTTGTTGTTGTTGACGGTGTTGTTGTTGTTGTTTATTTGACGTTGTTGTTGTTGTTTATTTGACGGTGTTGTTGTTGTTGATTATTTGACGTTGTTGTTTATTTGATGTTGTTGTTGTTGACGTTGTTGTTGTTGTTGTTGTTTATTTGACGTTTTTGTTGTTATTGACGTTGTTGTTGTTGGTGTTTATTTGACGGTTTTGTTGTTGTTGAATTTGTTTTTGTTGTTGTTTATTTGACGTTGTTGTTGTTTATTTGACGTTGTTGTTGTTGTTTATTTGACGGTGTTGTTGTTGTTGACGCTGTTGTTGTTGTTGTTTATTTGATGTTGTTGTTGTTGACATGGTTGTTGTGGTTTATTTCACGTTGTTGTTGTTGTTGTTGACGTTGTTGTTTATTTGACGGTGTTGTTGTTGTTGACGCTGTTGTTGTTGTTGTTTATTTGATGTTGCTGTTGTTGACATGGTTGTTGTGGTTTATTTCACGTTGTTGTTGTTGTTGACGTTGTTGTTTATTTGACATTGTTGTTGTTGTTTATTTGACGTTGTTGTTGTTGTTGACGTTGTTGTTGTTGTTGTTGTTTATTTGACGTTGTTGTTGTTGTTTATTTGACATTGTTGTTGTTGTTGACGGTGTTGTTGTTGTTGTTTATTTGACGTTGTTGTTGTTGTTTATTTGACGGTGTTGTTGTTGTTGATTATTTGACGTTGTTGTTTATTTGATGTTGTTGTTGTTGACGTTGTTGTTGTTGTTGTTGTTTATTTGACGTTTTTGTTGTTATTGACATAGTTGTTGTTGTTGTTTATTTGACGTTGTTGTTGTTGTTGTTGAGGTTGTTGTTGTTGTTGTTTATTTGACGATGTTGTTGTTGTTGTTGTTTTTTATTTGACATTGTTGTTGTTGTTTATTTAACGGTGTTGTTGTTGTTGTTTATTTGACGGTGTTGTTGTTGTTGATTATTTGATGTTGTTGTTGTTGTTGTTGTTTATTTGATGTTGTTGTTGCTGACGTTGTTGTTGTTGTTGTTTATTTGACGTTTTTGTTGTTATTGACATAGTTGTTGTTGTTATTTATTTGACGTTGTTGTTGTTTTTGTTGAGGTTGTTGTTGTTGTTTATTTGACGTTGTTGTTGTTGTTGTTTTTTATTTGACATTGTTGTTGTTGTTTATTTGACGGTGTTGTTGTTGTTGTTGTTGTTGTTTATTTGACGTTGTTATTGTTGTTGTTGTTTATTTGACGTTGTTGTTGTTGTTGTTGTTTGTTTGACGTTTTTGTTGTTATTGTTTTTGTTTTTGTTTATTTGACGTTGTTGTTGTTGTTTATACGTCGTTGTTGTTGTTGTTGTTGTTTATTTGACATTGTTGTTATTGTTGTTATTGTTGTTGTTGTTGTTGTTGTTTATTTGACGTTGTTGTTGTAGTTGTTGTTTATTTGACGCTGTTGTTGTTGTTGTTGTTGTTTATTTGACGTTGTTGTTGTTGTTAATTTGATGTTGTTGTTGTTGTTTATTAGACATTGTTGTTGTTGTTATTGTTTATTTGACGTTGTTGTTGTTGTTGTTGTTTATTTGACGTATTTGTTGTTGTTGTTGACGTTGTTGTTGTTGTTGTTTATGTGATGCTGTTGTTGTTGTTGACGTTGTTGTTGTTGTTGTTTATTTGACATTGTTGTTGTTGTTTATTTGACGTTGGTGTTGTTGTTGTTTACTTGACGTTGTTGTTGTTATTGACGTTGTTGTTTGTTTTGTTGTTTATTTAACGTTGTTGTTGTTGTTTATTTGACGTTGTTGTTGTTGACGTTGTTGTTGTTATTGTTTATTTGACGTTGTTGTTGTTGTTTATTTGACGTAGTTGTTTTTGTTGACGTTGTTGTTGTTGTTGTTGTTGTCTATTTGACGTTTTTGTTATTGTTGATGTTGTTGTTGACGTTGTTGTTGTTGTTGTTGTTTAGTTGATGTTGTTGTTGTTGTTTTTTATTTGACGTTGTTAATGTTGTTGACGTTGTTGTTGTTGTTGGTTATTTCACGTTGTTGTTGTTATTATTGTTGTTGTTGATTATTTGACGTTGTTGTTGTTGTTTATTTGACGTTGTTGTTGTTGTTGTTGTTTATTTGACGTATTTGTTGTTGTTGTTGACGTTGTTGTTGTCGTTGTTTATTTGACGCTGTTGTTGTTGTTGACGTTGTTGTTGTTGTTGTTGTTGTTTATTTGACGTTGTTGTTGTTGTTTAATTGACGTTGTTGTTGTTGTTGTTTATTTGACGTTGTTGTTGTTGTTGTTGTTGTTGTTTACTTGACATTGTTGTTTTTATTGACGTTGTTGTTGTTGTTTATTTGACGTTGTTGTTGTTGTTGACGTTGTTGTTGTTGTTTATTTGACGTTGTTGTTGTTGTTTATTTGACATTGTTGTTGTTGTTGACGGTGTTGTTGTTGTTGTTGTTGTTGTTTATTTGACATTGTTGTTGTTGTTGACGTTGTTGTTGTTGTTTATTTGACGTTGTTGTTGTTGTTGTTTACTTGACGTTGTTGTTGTTATTGACTTTGTTGTTGTTGTTTATTTGACGTTGTTGTTGTTTATTTGACGTTGTTGTTGTTGTTGACATAGTTGCTGTTGTTGTTTATTTGACGTTGTTGTTGTTTATTTGACGTAGTTGTTGTTGTTGACGGTGTTGTTGTTGTTGTTGTTGTTGTAGTTTATTTGACATTGTTGTTGTTGTTGTTGACGTTGTTGTTGTTCTTTATTTGACGTTGTTGTTGATTATTTGACGTTATTGTTGTTTATTTGACGTTGTTGTTGTTGTTGTTGTTGTTTATTTGACGTTGTTGTTGTTGTTGACGTTGTTTATTTGACGTTGTTGTTGTTGTTGTTTATTTGACGTTATTGTTGTTTATTTGACGTTGTTGTTGTTGTTGTTGTTGTTTATTTGACGTTGTTGTTGTTGACGTTGTTTATTTGACGTTGTTGTTGTTGTTGTTTATTTGACGTAGTT
The DNA here is from genome assembly GCA_948472305.1 of Vicia faba. Classification (NCBI taxonomy): domain Eukaryota; kingdom Viridiplantae; phylum Streptophyta; class Magnoliopsida; order Fabales; family Fabaceae; genus Vicia; species Vicia faba. Next base: position 315,719,548 of record OX451739.1, on the reverse strand, counting down.
GTTGTAAATGTTTATTTGACGTTTTTGTTGTTGTTGATGTTGTTGTTGTTTTTGTTGTTGTTTATTTGACGTTGTTGTTGTAGTTTAATTGACGTTGTTGTTGTTGTTGTTTATTTGACGTTGTTGTTGTTATTGTTGTTGTTGTTGTTGTTGTTTATTTGACGTTGTTGTTGTTGTTGTTGTTTATTTGACGTTGTTGTTGTTGTTGACGTTGTTGTTGTTGTTATTATTGTTGTTTATTTGACGTTGTTGTTGTTGTTGTTTATTTGACATTGTTGTTGTTGTTATTGTTTATTTGACGTTGTTGTTGTTGTTTATTTGACGTTGTTGTTGTTGTTGACGTTGTTGTTGTTGTTGTTGTTGTTGTTGAGGTTGTTGTTGTTGTTTATTTGACGATGTTGTTGTTGTTGTTGTTTTTTATTTGACATTGTTGTTGTTGTTTATTTGACGGTGTTGTTGTTGTTGTTTATTTGACGGTGTTGTTGTTGTTGATTATTTGACGTTGTTGTTGTTGTTGTTTATTTGATGTTGTTGTTGTTGACGTTGTTGTTGTTGTTGTTGTTGTTTATTTGACGTTTTTGTTGTTATTGACATAGTTGTTGTTGTTGCTTATTTGACGTTGTTGTTGTTGTTGTTGTTGAGGTTGTTGTTGTTGTTTATTTGACGTTGTTGTTGTTGTTGTTTTTTATTTGACATTGTTGTTGTTGTTTATTTGACGGTGTTGTTGTTGTTGTTGTTGTTGTTTATTTGACGTTGTTATTGTTGTTGTTGTTTATTTGACGTTGTTGTTGTTGTTGTTGTTTATTTGACGTTTTTGTTGTTATTGTTTTTGTTTTTGTTTATTTGACGTTGTTGTTGTTGTTTATACGTCGTTGTTGTTGTTGTTGTTTATTTGACATTGTTGTTGTTGTTGTTATTGTTGTTGTTGTAGTTGTTGTTTATTTGACGTTGTTGTTGTAGTTGTTGTTTATTTGACGCTGTTGTTGTTGTTGTTGTTTATTTGACGTTGTTGTTGTTGTTGTTAATTTGATGTTGTTGTTGTTGTTTATTAGACATTGTTGTTGTTGTTATTGTTTATTTGACGTTGTTGTTGTTGTTGTTTATTTGACGTATTTGTTGTTGTTGTTGACGTTGTTGTTGTTGTTGTTTATGTGATGCTGTTGTTGTTGTTGACGTTGTTGTTGTTGTTGTTTATTTGACATTGTTGTTGTTGTTTATTTGACGTTGGTGTTGTTGTTGTTTACTTGACGTTGTTGTTGTTATTGACGTTGTTGTTGTTGTTGTTGTTTATTTGACGTTGTTGTTGTTGTTTATTTGACGTTGTTGTTGTTGACGTTGTTGTTGTTATTGTTTATTTGACGTTGTTGTTGTTGTTTATTTGACGTAGTTGTTTTTGTTGACGTTGTTGTTGTTGTTGTTGTTGTTTATTTGACGTTTTTGTTATTGTTGATGTTGTTGTTGACGTTGTTGTTGTTGTTGTTGTTGTTTAGTTGATGTTGTTGTTGTTGTTTTTTATTTGACGTTGTTAATGTTGTTGACGTTGTTGTTGTTGTTGGTTATTTCACGTTGTTGTTGTTATTATTGTTGTTGTTGTTTATTTGACGTTGTTGTTGTTGTTTATTTGACGTTGTTGTTGTTGTTGTTTATTTGACGTATTTGTTGTTGTTGTTGACGTTGTTGTTGTTGTTGTTTATTTGACGTTGTTGTTGTTGTTGACGTTGTTGTTGTTGTTGTTGTTGTTGTTTATTTGACGTTGTTGTTGTTGTTTAATTGACGTTGTTGTTGTTGTTGTTGTTTATTTGACGTTGTTGTTGTTGTTTAATTGACGTTGTTGTTGTTGTTGTTTATTTGACGTTGTTGTTGTTGTTGTTGTTGTTTACTTGACATTGTTGTTTTTATTGACGTTGTTGTTGTTGTTTATTTGACGTTGTTGTTGTTGTTGACGTTGTTGTTGTTATTTTTTTGACGTTGTTGTTGTTGTTTATTTGACATTGTTGTTGTTGTTGACGGTGTTGTTGTTGTTGTTGTTGTTGTTGTTTATTTGACATTGTTGTTGTTGTTGACGTTGTTGTTGTTGTTTATTTGACGTTGTTGTTGTTGTTGTTTACTTGACGTTGTTGTTGTTATTGACGTTGTTGTTGTTGTTTATTTGACGTTGTTGTTGTTTATTTGACGCTGTTGTTGTTGTTGACATAGTTGCTGTTGTTGTTTATTTGACGTTGTTGTTGTTTATTTGACGTAGTTGTTGTTGTTGACGGTGTTGTTGTTGTTGTTGTTGTTGTAGTTTATTTGACATTGTTGTTGTTGTTGTTGACGTTGTTGTTGTTCTTTATTTGACGTTGTTGTTGTTTATTTGACGTTATTGTTGTTTATTTGACGTTGTTGTTGTTGTTGTTGTTGTTTATTTGACGTTGTTGTTGTTGACGTTGTTTATTTGACGTTGTTGTTGTTGTTGTTTATTTGACGTTATTGTTGTTTATTTGACGTTGTTGTTGTTGTTGTTGTTGTTTATTTGACGTTGTTGTTGTTGACGTTGTTTATTTGACGTTGTTGTTGTTGTTGTTTATTTGACGTAGTTGTTGTTGTTGACGTTGTTGTTGTTAATGTTTATTTGACGTTTTTGTTGTTGTTGATGTTGTTGTTGTTTTTGTTGTTGTTTATTTGACGTTGTTGTTGTAGTTTAATTGACGTTGTTGTTGTTTTTGTTTATTTGACGTTGTTGTTGTTATTGTTGTTGTTGTTGTTGTTTATTTGACGTTGTTGTTGTTGTTATTGTTGTTGTTGTTGTTTATTTGGCGTTGTTGTTGTTGTTTATTTAACGTTGTTGTTGTTGTTGTTTATTTGACGCTGTTGTTGTTGTTGACGTTGTTGTTGTTGTTATTATTGTTGCTTATTTGACGTTGTTGTTGTTGTTGTTTATTTGACATTGTTGTTGTTGTTATTGTTTATTTGACGTTGTTGTTGTTGTTTATTTGACGTTGTTGTTGTTGAGGTTGTTGTTGTTGTTGTTGTTGTTGTTGAGGTTGTTGTTGTTGTTTATTTGACGATGTTGTTGTTGTTGTTGTTTTTTATTTGACATTGTTGTTGTTGTTTATTTGACGGTGTTGTTGTTGTTGTTTATTTGACGGTGTTGTTGTTGTTGATTATTTGACGTTGTTGTTGTTGTTGTTTATTTGATGTTGTTGTTGTTGACGTTGTTGTTGTTGTTGTTGTTTATTTGACGTTTTTGTTGTTATTGACATAGTTGTTGTTGTTGTTTATTTGACGTTGTTGTTGTTGTTGTTGAGGTTGTTGTTGTTGTTGTTTATTTGACGTTGTTGTTGTTGTTGTTTTTTATTTGACATTGTTGTTGTTGTTTATTTGACGGTGTTGTTGTTGTTGTTGTTGTTGTTTATTTGACGTTGTTATTGTTGTAGTTGTTTATTTGACGTTGTTGTTGTTGTTGTTGTTTATTTGACGTTTTTGTTGTTATTGTTTTTGTTTTTGTTTATTTGACGTTGTTGTTGTTGTTTATACGTCGTTGTTGTTGTTGTTGTTTATTTGACATTGTTGTTGTTGTTGTTATTGTTGTTGTTGTAGTTGTTGTTTATTTGACGTTGTTGTTGAAGTTGTTGTTTATTTGACGCTGTTGTTGTTGTTGTTTATTTGACGTTGTTGTTGTTGTTAATTTGATGTTGTTGTTGTTGTTTATTAGACATTGTTGTTGTTGTTATTGTTTATTTGACGTTGTTGTTGTTGTTGTTTATTTGACGTATTTGTTGTTGTTGTTGACGTTGTTGTTGTTGTTGTTTATGTGATGCTGTTGTTGTTGTTGACGTTGTTGTTGTTGTTGTTTATTTGACATTGTTGTTGTTGTTTATTTGACGTTGGAGTTGTTGTTGTTTACTTGACGTTGTTGTTGTTATTGACGTTGTTGTTGTTGTTGTTTATTTGACGTTGTTGTTGTTGACGTTGTTGTTGTTATTGTTTATTTGACGTTGTTGTTGTTGTTTATTTGACGTAGTTGTTTTTGTTGACGTTGTTGTTGTTGTTGTTGTTTATTTGACGTTTTTGTTATTGTTGATGTTGTTGTTGACGTTGTTGTTGTTGTTGTTTAGTTGATGTTGTTGTTGTTATTTTTTATTTGACGTTGTTAATGTTGTTGACGTTGTTGTTGTTGTTGGTTATTTCATGTTGTTGTTGTTATTATTGTTGTTGTTGTTTATTTGACGTTGTTGTTGTTGTTTATTTGACGTTGTTGTTGTTGTTGTTTATTTGACGTATTTGTTGTTGTTGTTGACGTTGTTGTTGTTGTTGTTTATTTGACGCTGTTGTTGTTGTTGACGTTGTTGTTGTTGTTGTTGTTGTTGTTGTTGTTTATTTGACGTTGTTGTTGTTGTTTAATTGACGTTGTTGTTGTTGTTTAATATTTGACGTTGTTGTTGTTGTTGTTGTTTACTTGACATTGTTGTTTTTATTGACGTTGTTGTTGTTGTTTATTTGACGTTGTTGTTGTTGTTGACGTTGTTGTTGTTGTTTATTTGACGTTGTTGTTGTTGTTTATTTGACATTGTTGTTGTTGTTGACGGTGTTGTTGTTGTTGTTGTTGTTGTTGTTTATTTGACATTGTTGTTGTTGTTGACGTTGTTGTTGTTGTTTATTTGACGTAGTTGTTGTTGTTGTTTACTTGACGTTGTTGTTGTTATTGACGTTGTTGTTGTTCTTGTTTATTTGACGTTGTTGTTGTTTATTTGACGTTGTTGTTGTTGTTGACATAGTTGCTATTGTTGTTTATTTGACGTTGTTGTTGTTTATTTGACGTAGTTGTTGTTGTTGACGATGTTGTTGTTGTTGTTGTTGTAGTTTATTTGACATTGTTGTTGTTGTTGTTGTTGTCGTTGTTGTTGCTCTTTATTTGACGTTGTTGTTGTTTATTTGACGTTGTTGTTGTTGTTGTTGTTGTTGTTTATTTGACGTTGTTGTTGTTGACGTTGTTTATTTGACGTTGTTGTTGTTGTTGTTTATTTGACGTAGTTGTTGTTATTGAAGTTGTTGTTGTTAATGTTTATTTGACGTTTTTGTTGTTGTTGATGTTGTTGTTATTTTTGTTGTTGTTTATTTGACGTTGTTGTTGTTGTTATTGTTGTTGTTGTTGTTTATTTGGCGTTGTTGTTGTTGTTTATTTGACGTTGTTGTTGTTGTTGTTGTTTATTTGACGTTGTTGTTGTTGTTGACGTTGTTGTTGTTGTTGTTGTTGTTATTATTGTTGTTTATTTGACGTTGTTGTTGTTGTTGTTTATTTGACATTGTTGTTGTTATTATTGTTTATTTGACGTTGTTGTTGTTGTTTATTTGACGTTGTTGTTGTTGTTGACGTTGTTGTTGTTGTTGTTGTTTATTCGACGTTGTTGTTGTTGTTGACGTTGTTTTTGTTGTTGTTTATTTGACATTATTGTTGTTGTTTATTTGACGTTGTTGTTGTTGTTGTTTATTTGACGGTGTTGTTGTTGTTGACGCTGTTGTTGTTGTTGTTTATTTGATGTTGTTGTTGTTGACATGGTTGTTGTGGTTTATTTCACGTTGTTGTTGTTGTTGTTGACGTTGTTGTTTATTTGACGTTATTGTTGTTGTTGTTGACGTTGTTGTTGTTGTTGTTTATTTGAAGTTGTTGTTGTTGTTTATTTGACGTTGTTGTTGTTGTTGACGGTGTTGTTGTTGTTGTTGTTTATTTGACGTTGTTGTTGTTGTTGTTTATTTGACGGTGTTGTTGTTGTTGTTGTTTATTTGACGTTGTTGTTGTTGTTGTTGTTGTTTATTTGACGTTGTTGTTGTTGACGTTGTTGTTGTTGTTGTTGTTGTTGTTATTTATTTGACATTTTTGTTGTTTAATTGACGTTGTTGTTGTTTATTTGACGTTGTTGTTGTTGTTGTTATTGTTGTTGTTGTTGTTTATTTGACGTTGTTGTTGTTGTTATTGTTGTTGTTGTTGTTGTTGTTTATTTGACGTTGTTGTTGTTGTTTATTTGACGTTGTTGTTGTTGTTGTTTATTTGACGTTGTTGTTGTTGTTGAAGTTGTTGTTGTTGTTATTATTGTTGTTTATTTGACGTTGTTGTTGTTTATTTGACATTGTTGTTGTTGTTGTTGTTATTGTTTATTTGACGTTATTGTTGTTGTTTATTTGACGTTGTTGTTGTTGTTGACGTTGTTGTTGTTGTTGTTGTTGTTTATTTGACGGTTTTGTTGTTGTTGAATTTGTTTTTGTTGTTGTTTATTTGACGTTGTTGTTGTTGTTTATTTGACGTTGTTGTTGTTGTTGTTTATTTGACGGTGTTGTTGTTGTTGACGCTGTTGTTGTTGTTGTTTATTTGATGTTGTTGTTATTGACATGGTTGTTGTGGTTTATTTCACGTTGTTGTTGTTGTTGACGTTGTTGTTTATTTGACGGTGTTGTTGTTGTTGACGCTGTTGTTGTTGTTTATTTGATGTTGCTGTTGTTGACATGGTTGTTGTGGTTTATTTCACGTTGTTGTTGTTGTTGACGTTGTTGTTTATTTGACGTTGTTGTTGTTGTTTATTTGACGTTGTTGTTGTTGTTGACGTTGTTGTTGTTGTTGTTGTTTATTTGACGTTGTTGTTGTTGTTGTTGTTTATTTGACATTGTTGTTGTTGTTGACGGTGTTGTTGTTGTTTATTTGACGTTGTTGTTGTTGTTGTTTATTTGACGGTGTTTTTGTTGATTATTTGACGTTGTTGTTGTTGTTGTTGTTGTTTATTTGATGTTGTTGTTGTTGACGTTGTTGTTGTTGTTGTTGTTTATTTGACGTTTTTGTTGTTATTGACATAGTTGTTGTTGTTGTTTATTTGACGTTGTTGTTGTTGTTGTTGAGGTTGTTGTTGTTGTTTATTTGACGTTGTTGTTGTTGTTGTTTTTTATTTGACATTGTTGTTGTTGTTTATTTGACGGTGTTGTTGTTGTTTATTTGACATTGTTATTGTTGTTGTTGTTTATTTGACGTTGTTGTTGTTGTTGTTTATTTGACGTTTTTGTTGTTATTGTTTTTGTTTTTGTTTATTTGACGTTGTTGTTGTTGTTTATACGTCATTGTTGTTGTTGTTGTTGTTTATTTGACATTGTTGTTGTTGTTGTTATTGTTGTTGTTGTTGTTTATTTGACGTTGTTGTTGTAGTTGTTGTTTATTTGACGCTGTTGTTGTTGTTGTTGTTTATTTGACGTTGTTGTTGTTGTTGTTGTTAATTTGATGTTGTTGTTGTTGTTTATTAGACATTGTTGTTGTTGTTATTGTTTATTTGACGTTGTTGTTGTTGTTGTTGTTTATTTGACGTATTTGTTGTTGTTGTTGACGTTGTTGTTGTTGTTGTTTATGTGACGCTGTTGTTGTTGTTGACGTTGTTGTTGTTGTTGTTTATTTGACATTGTTGTTGTTGTTTATTTGATGTTGGTGTTGTAGTTGTTGTTGTTGTTGTTTACTTGACGTTGTTGTTGTTATTGACGTTGTTGTTGTTGTTGTTTATTTGACGTTGTTGTTATTGTTTATTTGACGTTGTTGTTGTTGACGTTGTTGTTGTTATTGTTTATTTGACGTTGTTGTTGTTGTTTATTTGACGTAGTTGTTTTGGTTGACGTTGTTGTTGTTGTTGTTTATTTGACGTTTTTGTTATTGTTGATGTTGTTGTTGACGTTGTTGTTGTTGTTGTTGTTGTTTAGTTGATGTTGTTGTTGTTGTTTTTTATTTGACGTTGTTAATGTTGTTGACGTTGTTGTTGTTGTTGGTTATTTCACGTTGTTGTTGTTATTATTGTTGTTGTTGTTTATTTGACGTTGTTGTTGTTGTTTATTTGACTTTGTTGTTGTTGTTGTTGTTGTTGTTGTTTATTTGACGTATTTGTTGTTGTTGTTGACGTTGTTGTTGTTGTTGTTTATTTGACGCTGTTGTTGTTGTTGACGTTGTTGTTGTTGTTGTTTATTTGACGTTGTTGTTGTTTATTTGACGTTGTTGTTGTTGTTGTTGTTTATTTGACGTTGTTGTTGTTGTTGTTGTTGTTGTTGTTGTTTACTTGACATTGTTGTTTTTATTGACGTTGTTGTTGTTGTTTATTTGACGTTGTTGTTGTTGTTGTGGACATAGTTGTTGTTGTTGTTTATTTGACGTTGTTGTTGTTGTTTATTTGACATTGTTGTTGTTGTTGTTATTGTTTATTTGACGTTGTTGTTGTTGTTTATTTGACGTTGTTGTTGTTGTTGACGTTGTTGTTGTTGTTGTTTATTTGACGGTTTTGTTGTTGTTGAATTTGTTTTTGTTGTTGTTTATTTGACGTTGTTGTTGTTGTTTATTTGACGTTGTTGTTGTTGTTGACGCTGTTGTTGTTGTTGTTTATTTGATGTTGTTGTTGTTGACATGGTTGTTGTGGTTTATTTCACGTTGTTGTTGTTGTTGACGTTGTTGTTTATTTGACGGTGTTGTTGTTGTTGACGCTGTTGTTGTTGTTGTTTATTTGATGTTGCTGTTTTTGACATGGTTGTTGTGGTTTATTTCACGTTGTTGTTGTTGTTGACGTTGTTGTTTATTTGACGTTGTTGTTGTTGTTTATTTGACGTTGTTGTTGTTGTTGTTGTTGTTTATTTGACGTTGTTGTTGTTGTTGTTTATTTGACATTGTTGTTGTTGTTGACGGTGTTGTTGTTGTTGTTTATTTGACGTTGTTGTTGTTGTTGTTTATTTGACGGTGTTGTTGTTTATTTGACGTTGTTGTTGTTGACGTTTTGTTGTTGTTATTGTTTATTTGACGTTGTTGTTGTTGTTTATTTGACGTAGTTGTTGTTGTTGACGTTGTTGTTATTGTTGTTGTTGTTGTTGTTGTTGTTGTTGTTGTTGTTTATTTGATGTTATTGTTGTTGACGTTGTTATTGTTGTTGTTGTTGTTTATTTGACGTTTTTGTTGTTATTGACATAGTTGTTGTTGTTGTTTATTTGACGTTGTTGTTGTTGTTGTTGTTGAGGTTGTTGTTGTTGTTTATTTGACGATGTTGTTGTTGTTGTTGTTTTTTATTTGACATTGTTGTTGTTGTTTATTTGACGGTGTTGTTGTTGTTGTTGTTTATTTGACGGTGTTGTTGTTGTTGATTATTTGACGTTGTTGTTGTTGTTGTTGTTTATTTGATGTTGTTGTTGTTGACGTTGTTGTTGTTGTTGTTTATTTGACGTTTTTGTTGTTATTGACATAGTTGTTGTTGTTGTTTATTTGACGTTGTTGTTGTTGTTGTTGTTGTTGTTGAGGTTGTTGTTGTTGTTTATTTGACGTTGTTGTTGTTTTTTATTTGACATTGTTGTTGTTTTTTATTTGACATTGTTGTTGTTTTTTATTTGACATTGTTGTTGTTGTTTATTTGACGGTGTTGTTGTTGTTGTTGTTGTTTATTTGACGTTGTTATTGTTGTTGTTGTTTATTTGACGTTGTTGTTGTTGTTGTTGTTTATTTGACGTTTTTGTTGTTATTGTTTTTGTTTTTGTTTATTTGACGTTGTTGTTGTTGTTGTTTATACGTCGTTGTTGTTGTTGTTGTTGTTTATTTGACATTGTTGTTGTTGTTGTTATTGTTGTTGTTGTAGTTGTTGTTTATTTGACGTTGTTGTTGTAGTTGTTGTTTATTTGACGCTGTTGTTGTTGTTGTTGTTTATTTGACGTTGTTGTTGTTGTTGTTAATTTGATGTTGTTGTTGTTGTTTATTAGACATTGTTGTTGTTGTTATTGTTTATTTGACGTTGTTGTTGTTGTTTATTTGACGTAGTTGTTGTTGTTGACGTTGTTGTTGTTGTTGTTGTTGTTGTTTATTTGACGTTTTTGTTGTTGTTGATGTTGTTGTTGTTTTTGTTGTTGTTTATTTGACGTTGTTGTTGTAGTTTAATTGACGTTGTTGTTGTTTTTGTTTATTTGACGTTGTTGTTGTTATTGTTGTTGTTGTTGTTGTTTATTTGACGTTGTTGTTGTTGTTATTGTTGTTGTTGTTGTTTATTTGGCGTTGTTGTTGTTGTTTATTTAACGTTGTTGTTGTTGTTGTTTATTTGACGCTGTTGTTGTTGTTGACGTTGTTGTTGTTGTTATTATTGTTGCTTATTTGACGTTGTTGTTGTTGTTGTTTATTTGACATTGTTGTTGTTGTTATTGTTTATTTGACGTTGTTGTTGTTGTTTATTTGACGTTGTTGTTGTTGAGGTTGTTGTTGTTGTTGTTGTTGTTGTTGAGGTTGTTGTTGTTGTTTATTTGACGATGTTGTTGTTGTTGTTGTTTTTTATTTGACATTGTTGTTGTTGTTTATTTGACGGTGTTGTTGTTGTTGTTTATTTGACGGTGTTGTTGTTGTTGATTATTTGACGTTGTTGTTGTTGTTGTTTATTTGATGTTGTTGTTGTTGACGTTGTTGTTGTTGTTGTTGTTTATTTGACGTTTTTGTTGTTATTGACATAGTTGTTGTTGTTGTTTATTTGACGTTGTTGTTGTTGTTGTTGAGGTTGTTGTTGTTGTTGTTTATTTGACGTTGTTGTTGTTGTTGTTTTTTATTTGACATTGTTGTTGTTGTTTATTTGACGGTGTTGTTGTTGTTGTTGTTGTTGTTTATTTGACGTTGTTATTGTTGTAGTTGTTTATTTGACGTTGTTGTTGTTGTTGTTGTTTATTTGACGTTTTTGTTGTTATTGTTTTTGTTTTTGTTTATTTGACGTTGTTGTTGTTGTTTATACGTCGTTGTTGTTGTTGTTGTTTATTTGACATTGTTGTTGTTGTTGTTATTGTTGTTGTTGTAGTTGTTGTTTATTTGACGTTGTTGTTGAAGTTGTTGTTTATTTGACGCTGTTGTTGTTGTTGTTTATTTGACGTTGTTGTTGTTGTTAATTTGATGTTGTTGTTGTTGTTTATTAGACATTGTTGTTGTTGTTATTGTTTATTTGACGTTGTTGTTGTTGTTGTTTATTTGACGTATTTGTTGTTGTTGTTGACGTTGTTGTTGTTGTTGTTTATGTGATGCTGTTGTTGTTGTTGACGTTGTTGTTGTTGTTGTTTATTTGACATTGTTGTTGTTGTTTATTTGACGTTGGAGTTGTTGTTGTTTACTTGACGTTGTTGTTGTTATTGACGTTGTTGTTGTTGTTGTTTATTTGACGTTGTTGTTGTTGACGTTGTTGTTGTTATTGTTTATTTGACGTTGTTGTTGTTGTTTATTTGACGTAGTTGTTTTTGTTGACGTTGTTGTTGTTGTTGTTGTTTATTTGACGTTTTTGTTATTGTTGATGTTGTTGTTGACGTTGTTGTTGTTGTTGTTTAGTTGATGTTGTTGTTGTTATTTTTTATTTGACGTTGTTAATGTTGTTGACGTTGTTGTTGTTGTTGGTTATTTCATGTTGTTGTTGTTATTATTGTTGTTGTTGTTTATTTGACGTTGTTGTTGTTGTTTATTTGACGTTGTTGTTGTTGTTGTTTATTTGACGTATTTGTTGTTGTTGTTGACGTTGTTGTTGTTGTTGTTTATTTGACGCTGTTGTTGTTGTTGACGTTGTTGTTGTTGTTGTTGTTGTTGTTGTTGTTGTTTATTTGACGTTGTTGTTGTTGTTTAATTGACGTTGTTGTTGTTGTTTAATATTTGACGTTGTTGTTGTTGTTGTTGTTTACTTGACATTGTTGTTTTTATTGACGTTGTTGTTGTTGTTTATTTGACGTTGTTGTTGTTGTTGACGTTGTTGTTGTTGTTTATTTGACGTTGTTGTTGTTGTTTATTTGACATTGTTGTTGTTGTTGACGGTGTTGTTGTTGTTGTTGTTGTTGTTGTTTATTTGACATTGTTGTTGTTGTTGACGTTGTTGTTGTTGTTTATTTGACGTAGTTGTTGTTGTTGTTTACTTGACGTTGTTGTTGTTATTGACGTTGTTGTTGTTCTTGTTTATTTGACGTTGTTGTTGTTTATTTGACGTTGTTGTTGTTGTTGACATAGTTGCTATTGTTGTTTATTTGACGTTGTTGTTGTTTATTTGACGTAGTTGTTGTTGTTGACGATGTTGTTGTTGTTGTTGTTGTAGTTTATTTGACATTGTTGTTGTTGTTGTTGTTGTCGTTGTTGTTGCTCTTTATTTGACGTTGTTGTTGTTTATTTGACGTTGTTGTTGTTGTTGTTGTTGTTGTTTATTTGACGTTGTTGTTGTTGACGTTGTTTATTTGACGTTGTTGTTGTTGTTGTTTATTTGACGTAGTTGTTGTTATTGAAGTTGTTGTTGTTAATGTTTATTTGACGTTTTTGTTGTTGTTGATGTTGTTGTTATTTTTGTTGTTGTTTATTTGACGTTGTTGTTGTTGTTATTGTTGTTGTTGTTGTTTATTTGGCGTTGTTGTTGTTGTTTATTTGACGTTGTTGTTGTTGTTGTTGTTTATTTGACGTTGTTGTTGTTGTTGACGTTGTTGTTGTTGTTGTTGTTGTTATTATTGTTGTTTATTTGACGTTGTTGTTGTTGTTGTTTATTTGACATTGTTGTTGTTATTATTGTTTATTTGACGTTGTTGTTGTTGTTTATTTGACGTTGTTGTTGTTGTTGACGTTGTTGTTGTTGTTGTTGTTTATTCGACGTTGTTGTTGTTGTTGACGTTGTTTTTGTTGTTGTTTATTTGACATTATTGTTGTTGTTTATTTGACGTTGTTGTTGTTGTTGTTTATTTGACGGTGTTGTTGTTGTTGACGCTGTTGTTGTTGTTGTTTATTTGATGTTGTTGTTGTTGACATGGTTGTTGTGGTTTATTTCACGTTGTTGTTGTTGTTGTTGACGTTGTTGTTTATTTGACGTTATTGTTGTTGTTGTTGACGTTGTTGTTGTTGTTGTTTATTTGAAGTTGTTGTTGTTGTTTATTTGACGTTGTTGTTGTTGTTGACGATGTTGTTGTTGTTGTTGTTTATTTGACGTTGTTGTTGTTGTTGTTTATTTGACGGTGTTGTTGTTGTTGTTGTTTATTTGACGTTGTTGTTGTTGTTGTTGTTGTTGTTTATTTGACGTTGTTGTTGTTGACGTTGTTGTTGTTGTTGTTGTTGTTGTTATTTATTTGACATTTTTGTTGTTTAATTGACGTTGTTGTTGTTTATTTGACGTTGTTGTTGTTGTTGTTATTGTTGTTGTTGTTGTTTATTTGACGTTGTTGTTGTTGTTATTGTTGTTGTTGTTGTTGTTGTTTATTTGACGTTGTTGTTGTTGTTTATTTGACGTTGTTGTTGTTGTTGTTTATTTGACGTTGTTGTTGTTGTTGAAGTTGTTGTTGTTGTTATTATTGTTGTTTATTTGACGTTGTTGTTGTTTATTTGACATTGTTGTTGTTGTTGTTGTTATTGTTTATTTGACGTTATTGTTGTTGTTTATTTGACGTTGTTGTTGTTGTTGACGTTGTTGTTGTTGTTGTTGTTGTTTATTTGACGGTTTTGTTGTTGTTGAATTTGTTTTTGTTGTTGTTTATTTGACGTTGTTGTTGTTGTTTATTTGACGTTGTTGTTGTTGTTGTTTATTTGACGGTGTTGTTGTTGTTGACGCTGTTGTTGTTGTTGTTTATTTGATGTTGTTGTTATTGACATGGTTGTTGTGGTTTATTTCACGTTGTTGTTGTTGTTGACGTTGTTGTTTATTTGACGGTGTTGTTGTTGTTGACGCTGTTGTTGTTGTTTATTTGATGTTGCTGTTGTTGACATGGTTGTTGTGGTTTATTTCACGTTGTTGTTGTTGTTGACGTTGTTGTTTATTTGACGTTGTTGTTGTTGTTTATTTGACGTTGTTGTTGTTGTTGACGTTGTTGTTGTTGTTGTTGTTTATTTGACGTTGTTGTTGTTGTTGTTGTTTATTTGACATTGTTGTTGTTGTTGACGGTGTTGTTGTTGTTTATTTGACGTTGTTGTTGTTGTTGTTTATTTGACGGTGTTTTTGTTGATTATTTGACGTTGTTGTTGTTGTTGTTGTTGTTTATTTGATGTTGTTGTTGTTGACGTTGTTGTTGTTGTTGTTGTTTATTTGACGTTTTTGTTGTTATTGACATAGTTGTTGTTGTTGTTTATTTGACGTTGTTGTTGTTGTTGTTGAGGTTGTTGTTGTTGTTTATTTGACGTTGTTGTTGTTGTTGTTTTTTATTTGACATTGTTGTTGTTGTTTATTTGACGGTGTTGTTGTTGTTTATTTGACATTGTTATTGTTGTTGTTGTTTATTTGACGTTGTTGTTGTTGTTGTTTATTTGACGTTTTTGTTGTTATTGTTTTTGTTTTTGTTTATTTGACGTTGTTGTTGTTGTTTATACGTCATTGTTGTTGTTGTTGTTGTTTATTTGACATTGTTGTTGTTGTTGTTATTGTTGTTGTTGTTGTTTATTTGACGTTGTTGTTGTAGTTGTTGTTTATTTGACGCTGTTGTTGTTGTTGTTTATTTGACGTTGTTGTTGTTGTTGTTGTTAATTTGATGTTGTTGTTGTTGTTTATTAGACATTGTTGTTGTTGTTATTGTTTATTTGACGTTGTTGTTGTTGTTGTTGTTTATTTGACGTATTTGTTGTTGTTGTTGACGTTGTTGTTGTTGTTGTTTATGTGACGCTGTTGTTGTTGTTGACGTTGTTGTTGTTGTTGTTTATTTGACATTGTTGTTGTTGTTTATTTGATGTTGGTGTTGTAGTTGTTGTTGTTGTTGTTTACTTGACGTTGTTGTTGTTATTGACGTTGTTGTTGTTGTTGTTTATTTGACGTTGTTGTTATTGTTTATTTGACGTTGTTGTTGTTGACGTTGTTGTTGTTATTGTTTATTTGACGTTGTTGTTGTTGTTTATTTGACGTAGTTGTTTTGGTTGACGTTGTTGTTGTTGTTGTTTATTTGACGTTTTTGTTATTGTTGATGTTGTTGTTGACGTTGTTGTTGTTGTTGTTGTTGTTTAGTTGATGTTGTTGTTGTTGTTTTTTATTTGACGTTGTTAATGTTGTTGACGTTGTTGTTGTTGTTGGTTATTTCACGTTGTTGTTGTTATTATTGTTGTTGTTGTTTATTTGACGTTGTTGTTGTTGTTTATTTGACTTTGTTGTTGTTGTTGTTGTTGTTGTTGTTTATTTGACGTATTTGTTGTTGTTGTTGACGTTGTTGTTGTTGTTGTTTATTTGACGCTGTTGTTGTTGTTGACGTTGTTGTTGTTGTTGTTTATTTGACGTTGTTGTTGTTTATTTGACGTTGTTGTTGTTGTTGTTGTTTATTTGACGTTGTTGTTGTTGTTGTTGTTGTTGTTGTTGTTTACTTGACATTGTTGTTTTTATTGACGTTGTTGTTGTTGTTTATTTGACGTTGTTGTTGTTGTTGTGGACATAGTTGTTGTTGTTGTTTATTTGACGTTGTTGTTGTTGTTTATTTGACATTGTTGTTGTTGTTGTTATTGTTTATTTGACGTTGTTGTTGTTGTTTATTTGACGTTGTTGTTGTTGTTGACGTTGTTGTTGTTGTTGTTTATTTGACGGTTTTGTTGTTGTTGAATTTGTTTTTGTTGTTGTTTATTTGACGTTGTTGTTGTTGTTTATTTGACGTTGTTGTTGTTGTTGACGCTGTTGTTGTTGTTGTTTATTTGATGTTGTTGTTGTTGACATGGTTGTTGTGGTTTATTTCACGTTGTTGTTGTTGTTGACGTTGTTGTTTATTTGACGGTGTTGTTGTTGTTGACGCTGTTGTTGTTGTTGTTTATTTGATGTTGCTGTTTTTGACATGGTTGTTGTGGTTTATTTCACGTTGTTGTTGTTGTTGACGTTGTTGTTTATTTGACGTTGTTGTTGTTGTTTATTTGACGTTGTTGTTGTTGTTGTTGTTGTTTATTTGACGTTGTTGTTGTTGTTGTTTATTTGACATTGTTGTTGTTGTTGACGGTGTTGTTGTTGTTGTTTATTTGACGTTGTTGTTGTTGTTGTTTATTTGACGGTGTTGTTGTTTATTTGACGTTGTTGTTGTTGACGTTTTGTTGTTGTTATTGTTTATTTGACGTTGTTGTTGTTGTTTATTTGACGTAGTTGTTGTTGTTGACGTTGTTGTTATTGTTGTTGTTGTTGTTGTTGTTGTTGTTGTTGTTGTTTATTTGATGTTATTGTTGTTGACGTTGTTATTGTTGTTGTTGTTGTTTATTTGACGTTTTTGTTGTTATTGACATAGTTGTTGTTGTTGTTTATTTGACGTTGTTGTTGTTGTTGTTGTTGAGGTTGTTGTTGTTGTTTATTTGACGATGTTGTTGTTGTTGTTGTTTTTTATTTGACATTGTTGTTGTTGTTTATTTGACGGTGTTGTTGTTGTTGTTGTTTATTTGACGGTGTTGTTGTTGTTGATTATTTGACGTTGTTGTTGTTGTTGTTGTTTATTTGATGTTGTTGTTGTTGACGTTGTTGTTGTTGTTGTTTATTTGACGTTTTTGTTGTTATTGACATAGTTGTTGTTGTTGTTTATTTGACGTTGTTGTTGTTGTTGTTGTTGTTGTTGAGGTTGTTGTTGTTGTTTATTTGACGTTGTTGTTGTTTTTTATTTGACATTGTTGTTGTTTTTTATTTGACATTGTTGTTGTTTTTTATTTGACATTGTTGTTGTTGTTTATTTGACGGTGTTGTTGTTGTTGTTGTTGTTTATTTGACGTTGTTATTGTTGTTGTTGTTTATTTGACGTTGTTGTTGTTGTTGTTGTTTATTTGACGTTTTTGTTGTTATTGTTTTTGTTTTTGTTTATTTGACGTTGTTGTTGTTGTTGTTTATACGTCGTTGTTGTTGTTGTTGTTGTTTATTTGACATTGTTGTTGTTGTTGTTATTGTTGTTGTTGTAGTTGTTGTTTATTTGACGTTGTTGTTGTAGTTGTTGTTTATTTGACGCTGTTGTTGTTGTTGTTGTTTATTTGACGTTGTTGTTGTTGTTGTTAATTTGATGTTGTTGTTGTTGTTTATTAGACATTGTTGTTGTTGTTATTGTTTATTTGACGTTGTTGTTGTTGTTGTTGTTTATTTGACGTATTTGTTGTTGTTGTTGACGTTGTTGTTGTTGTTGTTGTTTATTTGACGCTGTTGTTGTTGTTGACGTTGTTGTTGTTGTTGTTTATTTGACGTTGTTGTTGTTGTAACACGCCGTTTATATTTAAATGTCATTTCATTAATTATTTTCCAAAACTATTAAATTATATCTATTTTGAGAAATATATTCAATTGATATCGATTAAAATATTAATTGGGTAATATGAAATAAAAATATTTATTATGTCGAAATATTATTTTGAATAATATTAATTTGGTGTGTAGTAATATTTGACTTTGTTTGATTAATTGACATGATTAGGTTTATATAGAATAAATATTATTTAGTGTAATATTGTTTTAATAGAGTTATATATTATAATTTGAATTAAATAATTGTTGGGGCCAAATTATAATTTTAGAAAGATAGAGGGAGGAAAGTTAGTAGTAGAAAGATAGTTTTATAAAATAGAAAAGTAGAGTTAGTAAGAGTAGTTGGTAAGAAGAGAGAAGAAGAAGAGAAGAGAAGGAGAAGGCTAGGGTTTGTTCTACAAAATCATCATCTTGTTCCAAGAAAATCAACACTAGAGGTAAGGGTTTGACTTCCACTAATTATTTAGTGTGTGATTTTATAGTTTTGATTTTGGAATAAATTAGGGGTTTAGGGTATTAGTTTCACTACTATGTTATGATGAAAAAAAATTGGTAGATTGATGAAATTGAGAGATGATTTAGGACCCAATATAATTGGATAATGCATATATAAGTACCTTAGTATTTTTCTTTACAAAAGTTCTAGTTTTTCTGTTGCTGTAACGGCATTCTTAAAACAATACTTAGTAAGTAGTAGTACTTTGAAAACATGAATGGCATTACATATCACTGTAGCGAAATTGGAAAAAAAATTAATAAGCAATAGTAATTGGTATCCTATAGCGCCAGATGAAGTAGCATAGTTAAGGCACTTGGAGTATGTTGGCTTACTGTAGCGTAATACTTAAGGCATGTGAGTGCTTGCTGTAATATTAACCAAGTAGCTTAAAAGTATTGTTTGGTAATACCATAGCAAAAGATACCATAGCGCAAAGAATGTAACATGAGGAAGTAGCATTTCCAACATTTTCTTGTTCCTGTAGAATGAATAGCGCTTGCCTTGTTTCTATAGCACTAACATAAATGATTTCAAGAAGTAACATTAAGAAGTATTATGATAATTAATATTAGAAATATTATGATAATTAATATTAGAAACATTATGATAATTAATATTAGAAATATTATGATAATTAATATTAGAAATATTATGATAATTAATATTAGAAACATTATGATAATTAATATTAGAAATATTATGATAATTAATATTAGAAACATTTAGCCGACTTAATTCCGAACCCGTTGATGTGCCGATTACCCGATTTCGGTAATTTCGGCGACGGAGCTACTTTCTCCGATTTGCACGAAAATTGACGAGAAGGTTGACAACTGCGCCAGTTTTGATTTTGCCTAAACCATCTGAACCGTTTACGGTCTATTGCGATGCTTCTTTGATGGGTTTAGGAGGTGTGTTAATGCAAGATGGGCAGGTTGTGGCGTATGCTTCGAGGCAACTCAAGGTGCATGAGAGGAATTATCCAACTCATGACTTGGAGTTGGCAGCGGTGGTTTTTGTGTTAAAGATTTGGAGGCATTATTTGTTTGGGTCGAGATTCGACGTCTTTAGCGATCATAAGAGTTTGAAATATATGTTTGATCAAAAAGAGTTGAATATGAGGCAAAGAAGGTGGCTAGAGTTTCTTAAAGATTATGACTTCAGTTTGAATTACCATCCTGGTAAGGCAAACGTGGTTGCAGATGCTCTGAGCAGGAAGTCTTTGCACATGTCTATGTTAATGGTTAAAGAATGGGAATTGTTGGAGCAATTTCGAGATTTGAGTTTGGTGTGTGAAGAGACTTATTTTGGCGTGAAGCTTGGTATGATGAAGCTTACTAGTGGTGTCTTGGAAGAGATTAGAGATGGGCAAAAGTCAGATTTGGTTTTGGTTGACAAGTTTACTTTGGTGAATCAAGGTCAAGGTGGAGAGTTCAGAATTGATGAGAATGGAATTTTGAGATGTCATGATAGAGTTTGCGTTCCCGGTGTGGGGGATGTGAAAAAGAGGATTCTTGAGGAAGGTCATAGAAGTGGGTTAAGTATTCACCCTGGTGCTAAGAAGATGTATCAAGATTTAAAGAAGCTGTTTTGGTGGCCTTGTATGAAGAAAGAAATTGCTGAGTTTGTGTATGCTTGTTTGGTTTGCCAAAAGTCTAAGATTGAACATCAGAAGCCTTCGGGTTTGTTGCAACCGTTGTCTATTCCCGAGTGGAAGTGGGATAGTATCTCGATGGATTTTGTTTCTGGTTTGCCGAGGACTCCGAGTAACCATGAGGCTATTTGGGTCATAGTGGATAGATTGACTAAATCTGTACACTTTATTCCGATTAGGATGGATTACGCCATGGAGAAGCTTGCTAAGTTGTATATAGAGCGGATTGTTTGTTTACATGGTATTCCTACATGTATTGTTTCAGATAGAGATCCGCGTTTCACTTCGAGATTTTGGGAAGGTTTACAAAGAGCCTTGGGTACTAAGCTGAGATTGAGTTCCGCTTATCATCCTCAGACGGATGGTCAAACGGAGAGAACAATTCAGTCACTTGAGGATTTGTTGCGTGCTTGTGTCTTGGATCAAGGAGGTTCATGGGAGAGTCATTTGCCTTTGATTGAGTTTACTTATAATAATAGTTTTCATTCTAGCATTGGCATGGCTCCTTTCGAGGCATTGTATGGAAGACGGTGTAGGACACCTTTGTGTTGGTACGAGACGGGAGAAAGTGCTATAGTTGGTCCGGAATTGGTTCAAGAGACCACAGATAAGATCAGATTGATAAGAGAGAAGATGAAAGTGTCTCATAATCGCCAAAAGAGTTACTATGACAAGAGGAGGAAACCTCTTGAGTTCAAGAAGGATGAACATGTGTTTTTGAAGGTGAATCCAACTACGGGTGTTGGAAGGGCGCTTAAATCGCGGAAGTTAACACCTCGGTTTATTGGTCCTTATCAGATTTCAAAGCGGATTGGAAGTATGGCTTATCGGATTGCATTGCCGCCATCACTTTCAAATTTGCATGATGTGTTTCACGTTTCGCAATTACGAAAGTATATTGCGGATTCGTCTCATGTTATTCAAGCGGATGATTTGGAAGTAAGAGACAATTTGACGGTTGAGGTTTTACCGGTGAGGATTGAAGATAGAAAGGTGAAACAACTAAGAGGAAGAGAGATTGCTTTGGTTAAAGTTGCATGGGGTGGTTCGGCGAATGGTAATGTGACGTGGGAGCTTGAAAGTCGGATGCGGGATTCCTATCCCGAATTGTTCGTTTAGAGGTAATTTTCGTGGCCGAAAATCTTTTAAGTGGGGGAGAGTTGTAACACGCCGTTTATATTTAAATGTCATTTCATTAATTATTTTCCAAAACTATTAAATTATATATATTTTGAGAAATATATTCAATTGATATCGATTAAAATATTAATTGGGTAATATGAAATAAAAATATTTATTATGTCGAAATATTATTTTGAATAATATTAATTTGGTGTGTAGTAATATTTGACTTTGTTTGATTAATTGACATGATTAGGTTTATATAGAATAAATATTATTTAGTGTAATATTGTTTTAATAGAGTTATATATTATAATTTGAATTAAATAATTGTTGGGGCCAAATTATAATTTTAGAAAGATAGAGGGAGGAAAGTTAGTAGTAGAAAGATAGTTTTATAAAATAGAAAAGTAGAGTTAGTAAGAGTAGTTGGTAAGAAGAGAGAAGAAGAAGAGAAGAGAAGGAGAAGGCTAGGGTTTGTTCTACAAAATCATCATCTTGTTCCAAGAAAATCAACACTAGAGGTAAGGGTTTGACTTCCACTAATTATTTAGTGTGTGATTTTATAGTTTTGATTTTGGAATAAATTAGGGGTTTAGGGTATTAGTTTCACTACTATGTTATGATGAAAAAAAATTGGTAGATTGATGAAATTGAGAGATGATTTAGGACCCAATATAATTGGATAATGCATATATAAGTACCTTAGTATTTTTCTTTACAAAAGTTCTAGTTTTTCTGTTGCTGTAACGGCATTCTTAAAACAATACTTAGTAAGTAGTAGTACTTTGAAAACATGAATGGCATTACATATCACTGTAGCGAAATTGGAAAAAAAATTAATAAGCAATAGTAATTGGTATCCTATAGCGCCAGATGAAGTAGCATAGTTAAGGCACTTGGAGTATGTTGGCTTACTGTAGCGTAATACTTAAGGCATGTGAGTGCTTGCTGTAATATTAACCAAGTAGCTTAAAAGTATTGTTTGGTAATACCATAGCAAAAGATACCATAGCGCAAAGAATGTAACATGAGGAAGTAGCATTTCCAACATTTTCTTGTTCCTGTAGAATGAATAGCGCTTGCCTTGTTTCTATAGCACTAACATAAATGATTTCAAGAAGTAACATTAAGAAGTATTATGATAATTAATATTAGAAATATTATGATAATTAATATTAGAAATATTATGATAATTAATATTAGAAACATTATGATAATTAATATTAGAAATATTATGATAATTAATATTAGAAACATTTAGCCGACTTAATTCCGAACCCGTTGATGTGCCGATTACCCGATTTCGGTAATTTCGGTGACGGAGCTACTTTCTCCGATTTGCACGAAAATTGACGTGCTAGCATAATTCGACGTGTAGATTAACGTAGTGAAGTTCGTTTTGCAAAATTTCGACTTTTTAAGAATCGACCCGATTTTAGTACGAAATGAAATAAATTGAGTTTAATCCCGAATTTAACCGTTCGAGTTACATTCCGGTGACTCGATCGCGATGAGTAACATTGAGAGTAATGCCGGTTCATGGATGATGACTTTATGTTGAAATATACTTTCCGATTTGGAATTGTTTGATAGTTGATGGTTTATGTTTTGGTTGAGTAAGTAACTCGTTTGTATACATTTTACTTGACGTTGTGATTGTTAAATTATATGTATGCATATATGTACAATAGTTGATGTTCCATTGGTTGGATTTGATGGTATGTGTATGTTAAGATTATTGTGGATCTTAATTGCATACATAGGTTATATTGTACATTGCATGGCATGGTTGGTCTTGAAACAGAGACGGTGAAACTGTGGGTTCACATGATTTTATAGACGGTGACCCTAGTGTGGGAATAGACGTAGTGACCTTGATCCGGAAGGGAAACATAGGTGGTGGAACATTGGGTCCACAATATCTAGACGGTGACCCTATTGTGGGAAAAGACGTAGTGACCTTGATCCGGAAGGGAAACATAGGTGGTGGAACCTTGGGTCCACGAGTCGGTACCGCATTCGCATACGTTGAGTCGTGTTGTGAGTCACATGCATAATTGTGCATGTTATGTATGTGTGTTGATGTGTTTGATTATGTGCCAATGTTGTTGTTGTTTGAATTATGGTTATGTGCCAAGGATGTGAGTATTCGGATAATCGGTTTACATGGTTAATGCATTGGAAATGGATTCCTTGAGTAAGGATACTATAGGTGATAAAATGAACATGATCATTATGTATTGCTTTATTTATTGCCATTTCATTTACTTAAAATTACATGTTATATGATTATTGGAATTCTTACCCTTCTGTTGGAAAATGCTTTTGATGGCATTGTTCAGGTACCGAGGACGGTAGCGCGAGGCGCTAGTTAACGGATGCATTGGATTGCAATCTGTTTTATTTTGATTAGAGTCGAGTCGATGCTCTGGTAGTAACACATGGGGGGAGAATTTATTTAGTGTCGAACTCGATTATTTTGTATTTGGATTATGATGTATATAATCCTTATTCGTGTATATGATGTTTTGTATATGTGAGACTTGATAACATATGCTTATGTGAACTATGATGGCTTGATGCCTTGAATTATGTTTTGATTCCTCCATAAATGGAGATGATGTGAAATTATGAAACTCCGTTGCGTTTGCACGAGAGAATGAAGTAAATATTTATTGTATGTTTGTTTTGTGTTGGAATGCTTATACTTTCAAACATACCCTGTCCGTTTTTCTTTAAAACTTTGGATTGTGATGTGTGTTGTGGCATCCCTTCCGTGCAAATTTATTTCTCTGATTTTAATCTTTACTATTAATTGGGGTATTTAGAAGGGGTGTTACAGTTGTTGTTGTTGTTTATTTGATGTTGTATTAGTTGTTGTTGTTTATTTGACATTGTTGTTGTTGTTGACATAGTTGTTGTTGTTGTTTATTTGACTTTGTTGTTGTTATTGACGTTGTTGTTGTTGTTTATTTGACGTTGTTGTTGTTTATTTGACGTTGTTGTTGTTGTTGTTGACATTGTTGTTGTTGTTTATTTGACGTTGTTGTTGTTGTTTATTTGACATTGTTGTTGTTGTTGACGTTGTTGTTGTTGTTGTTGTTGTTTATTTGACATTGTTGTTGTTGTTGTTGACGTTGTTGGTGTTGTTGTTTATTTGACGTTGTTGTTGTTGTTGTTGTTTATTTCACGTTGTTTTAGTTGTTGTTGTTTATTTGACATTGTTGTTGTTGTTTATTTGACGTTGTTGTTGTTGTTGACATTGTTGTTGTTGTTGTTTATTTGATGTTTATTTGATGTTGTTATTGTTGTTGTTTATTTGACGTTGTTTTAGTTGTTGTTTATTTGACGTTGTTGTTGTAGTTTAATTGACGTTGTTGTTGTTGTTGTTTATTTGACGTTGTTGTTGTTATTGTTGTTGTTTATTTGACGTTGTTGTTGTTGTTATTGTTGTTGTTGTTGTTGTTTATTTGGCGTTGTTGTTGTTGTTGTTTATTTGACGTTGTTGTTGTTGTTGTTTATTTGACGTTGTTGTTGTTGTTGACGTTGTTGTTGTTGTTATTATTGATACTTATTTGACGTTGTTGTTGTTGTTGTTTATTTGACATTGTTGTTGTTGTTATTGTTTATTTGACGTTGTTGTTGTTGTTTATTTGACGTTGTTGTTGTTGTTGACGTTGTTGTTGTTGTTGTTTATTCGACGTTGTTGTTGTTGTTGACTTTGTTTTTGTTGTTGTTTATTTGACATTGTTGTTGTTGTTTATTTGACGTTGTTGTTGTTGTTGTTTATTTGACGCTGTTGTTGTTGTTGACGCTGTTGTTGTTGTTTATTTGATGTTGTTGTTGTTGACATGGTTGTTGTGGTTTATTTCAAGTTGTTGTTGTTGTTGTTGAGGTTGTTGTTTATTTGACGTTATTGTTGTTGTTGTTGTTGACGTTGTTGTTGTTGTTGTTTATTTGACGTTGTTGTTGTTGTTTATTTGACATTGTTGTTGTTGTTGACGGTGTTGTTGTTGTTGTTGTTTATTTGACGTTGTTGTTGTTGTTGTTTATTTGACGGTGTTGTTGTTGTTGTTGTTTATTTGACGTTGTTGTTGTTGTTGTTTATTTGACGTTGTTGTTGTTGTTGACGTTGTTGTTGTTGTTGTTGTTATTTATTTGACATTTTTGTTGTTGTTGACATAGTTGTTGTTGTTGTTTATTTGACGTTGTTGTTGTTGTTGTTGTTGTTGAGGTTGTTGTTGTTATTGTTGTTCATTTGACGTTGTTGTTGTTGTTGTTGAGGTTGTTGTTGTTTATTTGACGTTGTTGTTGTTGTTTATTTGACGTTGTTGTTGTTGTTGTTTTTTATTTGACATTGTTGTTGTTTATTTGACGGTGTTGTTGTTGTTGTTGTTGTTTATTTGACGTTGTTATTGTTGTTGTTGTTTATTTGACGTTGTTGTTGTTGTTTATTTGACGTTTTTGTTGTTGTTGTTTTTGTTTTTGTTTATTTGACGTTGTTGTTGTTGTTGTTTATACGTTGTTGTTGTTGTTGTTGTTTATTTGACGTTGTTGTTGTTGTTGTTATTGTTGTTGTTGTTGTTGTTTATTTGACGTTGTTGTTGTAGTTGTCGTTTATTTGACGTTGTTGTTGTTGTTGTTGTTGTTTATTTGACGTTGTTGTTGTTGTTGACGTTGTTGTTGTTGTTGTTAATTTGACGTTGTTGTTGTTGTTTATTTGACATTATTGTTGTTGTTATTGTTTATTTGACGTTGTTGTTGTTGTTGTTTATTTGACGTTGTTGTTATTGTTTATTTGACGTTGGTGTTGTTGTTGTTGTTGTTGTTGGTTTTTACTTGACGTTGTTGTTGTTATTGACGTTGTTGTTGTTGTTTATTTGACGTTGTTGTTGTTGTTTATTTGACGTTGTTGTTGTTGACGTTGTTGTTGTTATTGTTTATTTGACGTTGTTGTTGTTGTTGTTTATTTGACGTAGTTGTTGTTGTTGACGTTGTTGTTGTTGTTGTTTATTTGACCTTTTTGTTATTGTTGATGTTGTTGTTGACGTTGTTGTTGTTGTTGTTGTTTAGTTGATGTTGTTGTTGTTGTTGTTTATTTGACGTTGTTAATGTTGTTGACATTATTGTTGTTGTTTTTGTTGTTTATTTGATGTTGTTGTTGTTGTTGTTATTGTTGGTGTTGTTGTTGTTGTTGTTTATTTGACGTTGTTGTTGTTGTTTATTTGACGTTGTTGTTGTTGACGTTGTTGTTGTTGTTGTTGTTTATTTGACGGTGTTGTTGTTGTTGTTGTTGTTGTTGTTGTTTATATGACGTTGTTATTGTTATTGTTATTGTTGTTGTTTATTTGACGTTGTTGTTGTTGTTGACGTTGTTGTTTTTGTTGTTTATTTGACGTTGTTGTTGTTGTTGTTGTTGTTTATTTGATGTTGTATTAGTTGTTGTTGTTTATTTGAAATTGTTGTTGTTGTTGACATAGTTGTTGTTGTTGTTTATTTGACGTTGTTGTTGTTATTGACGTTGTTGTTGTTATTGACGTTGTTGTTGTTGTTTATTTGACGTTGTTGTTGTTTATTTGACGTTGTTGTTGTTGTTGTTGACATTGTTGTTGTTGTTTATTTGACGTTGTTGTTGTTGTTTATTTGACATTGTTGTTGTTGTTGACGTTGTTGTTGTTGTTGTTGTTGTTTATTTGACATTGTTGTTGTTGTTGACGTTGTTGGTGTTGTTGTTTATTTGACGTTGTTGTTGTTGTTGTTGTTTATTTCACGTTGTTTTAGTTGTTGTTGTTTATTTGACATTGTTGTTGTTGTTTATTTGACGTTGTTGTTGTTGTTGACATTGTTGTTGTTGTTGTTTATTTGACGTTTATTTGATGTTGTTATTGTTGTTGTTTATTTGACGTTGTTTTAGTTGTTGTTTATTTGACGTTGTTGTTGTTGTTGTTGTTGACATTGTTGTTGTTGTTTATTTGACGTTGTTGTTGTTGTTTATTTGACTTTGTTGTTGTTGTTTACGTTGTTGTTGTTGTTGTTTATTTAACGTTTTTGTTGTTGTTGTTGTTTATTTGACGTTGTTGTTGTTGTTATTGTTGTTGTTTATTTGACGTTGTTGTTATTGTTTATTTGACGTTGTTGTTGTTATTGTTGTTGTTTATTCGACGTTGTTGTTGTTGTTTATTTGATGTTGTTGTTGTTGTTATTTATTTGACGTTGTTGTTGTTTATTTGACGTTGTTGTTGTTGTTATTTATCTGACCTTGTTGTTGTTGTTGTTATTGTTTATTTAACGTTGTTGTTGTTGTTGTTTATTTGACGTTGTTGTTGTTGTTGTTATTGTTTATTTAATGTTGTTGTTGTTGTTTATTTGACGTTGTTGTTATTGTTGTTGTTGTTTATTTGACGTTGTTGTTGTTGACGTTGTTTATTTGACGTTGTTTTTGTTGTTGTTTATCTGACGTAGTTGTTGTTGTTGACGTTGTTGTTGTTAATGTTTATTTGACGTTTTTGTTGTGGTTGATGTTGTTGTTGTTTTTGTTGTTGTTTATTTGACGTTGTTGTTGTAGTTTAATTGACGTTGTTGTTGTTGTTGTTTATTTGACGTTGTTGTTGTAGTTTAATTGACGTTGTTGTTGTTGTTGTTGTTTATTTGACGTTGTTGTTGTTATTGTTGTTGTTGTTGTTTTTTATTTGACGTTGTTGTTGTTATTGTTGTTGTTGTTGTTGTTTATTTGGCGTTGTTGTTGTTGTTTATTTGACGTTGTTGTTGTTGTTGTTTATTTGACGTTGTTGTTGTTGTTGACGTTGTTGTTGTTGTTATTATTGTTAATTATTTGACGTTGTTGTTGTTGTTGTTTATTTGACATTGTTGTTGTTGTTATTGTTTATTTGACGTTGTTGTTGTTGTTTATTTGACGTTGTTGTTGTTGTTGACGTTGTTGTTGTTGTTGTTTATTCGACGTTGTTATTGTTGTTGACGTTGTTTTTGTTGTTGTTTATTTGACATTGTTGTTGTTGTTTATTTGACGTTGTTGTTGTTGTTGTTTATTTGACGGTGTTGTTGTTGTTGATGCTGTTATTGTTGTTGTTTATTTGATGTTGTTGTTGTTGACATGGTTGTTGTGGTTTATTTCACGTTGTTGTTGTTGTTGTTGTTGTTGACGTTGTTGTTTATTTGACGTTATTGTTGTAGTTGTTGTTGACGTTGTTGTTGTTGTTGTTTATTTGACGTTGTTGTTGTTGTTTATTTGACATTTTTGTTGTTGTTGACGGTGTTGTTGTTGTTGTTGTTTATTTGACTTTGTTGTTGTTGTTGTTTATTTGACGGTGTTGTTGTTGTTGTTGTTGTTTATTTGACGTTGTTGTTGTTGTTGTTGTTTATTTGACGTTGTTGTTGTTGACGTTGTTGTTGTTGTTGTTGTTATTTATTTGACATTTTTGTTGTTGTTGACATAGTTGTTGTTGTTGTTTATTTGACGTTGTTTTTGTTGTTGTTGAGGTTGTTGTTGTTATTGTTGTTCATTTGACGTTGTTGTTGTTGTTGAGGTTGTTGTTGTTTATTTGACGTTGTTGTTGTTGTTTATTTGACGTTGTTGTTGTTGTTTTTTATTTGACATTGTTGTTGTTTATTTGACGGTGTTGTTGTTGTTGTTGTTTATTTGACGTTGTTATTGTTGTTGTTGTTTATTTGACGTTGTTGTTGTTGTTTATTTGACGTTGTTGTTGTTGTTGTTTATACGTTGTTGTTGTTATTGTTTATTTGACGTTGTTGTTGTTGTTGTTATTGTTGTTGTTGTTGTTGTTTATTTGACGTTGTTGTTGTAGTTGTTGTTTATTTGACGTTGTTGTTGTTGTTGTTGTTTATTTGACGTTGTTGTTGTTGTTGACGTTGTTGTTGTTGTTGTTAATTTGACGTTGTTGTTGTTGTTTATTTGACATTATTGTTGTTGTTATTGTTTATTTGACGTTGTTGTTGTTGTTGTTTATTTGCCGTTGTTGTTATTGTTTATTTGACGTTGGTGTTGTTGTTGTTGTTGTTGTTGTTGTTTACTTGACGTTGTTGTTGTTATTGACGTTGTTGTTGTTGTTTATTTGACGTTGTTGTTGTTGTTGTTTATTTGACGTTGTTGTTGTTGTTTATTTGACGTTGTTGTTGTTGACGTTGTTGTTGTTATTGTTTATTTGACGTTGTTGTTGTTGTTGTTTATTTGACGTAGTTGTTGTTGTTGACGTTGTTGTTGTTGTTGTTGTTGTTTATTTGACGTTTTTGTTATTGTTGATGTTGTTGTTGACGTTGTTGTTGTTGTTGTTTAGTTGATGTTGTTGTTGTTGTTGTTGTTTATTTGACGTTGTTAATGTTGTTGACATTATTGTTGTTGTTTTTGTTGTTTATTTGATGTTGTTGTTGTTGTTGTTATTGTTGGTGTTGTTGTTGTTGTTGTTTATTTGACGTTGTTGTTGTTGACGTTGTTGTTGTTGTTGTTGTTTATTTGACGGTGTTGTTGTTGTTGTTGTTTATATGACGTTGTTATTGTTATTGTTATTGTTGTTGTTTATTTGACGTTGTTGTTGTTGTTGACGTTGTTGTTTTTGTTGTTTATTTGACGTTGTTGTTGTTGTTGTTTATTTGATGTTGTATTAGTTGTTGTTGTTTATTTGACATTGTTGTTGTTGTTGACATAGTTGTTGTTGTTGTTTATTTGACGTTGTTGTTGTTATTGACGTTGTTGTTGTTGTTTATTTGACGTTGTTGTTGTTTATTTGACGTTGTTGTTGTTGTTGACATTGTTGTTGTTGTTTATTTGACGTTGTTGTTGTTGTTTATTTGACATTGTTGTTGTTGTTGACGTTGTTGTTGTTGTTGTTGTTGTTGTTTATTTGACATTGTTGTTGTTGTTGTTGACGTTGTTGGTGTTGTTGTTTATTTGACGTTGTTGTTGTTGTTGTTGTTGTTGTTTATTTCACGTTGTTTTAGTTGTTGTTGTTTATTTAACATTGTTGTTGTTGTTTATTTGACGTTGTTGTTGTTGTTGACATTGTTGTTGTTGTTGTTGTTGTTTATTTGACGTGTATTTGATGTTGTTATTGTTGTTGTTTATTTGACGTTGTTTTAGTTGTTGGTTATTTGACGTTGTTGTTGTTGTTGTTGACATTTTTGCTGTTGTTGTTTATTTGACGTTGTTGTTGTTGTTGTTTATTTGACTTTGTTGTTGTTGTTTACGTTGTTGTTGTTGTTGTTTATTTGACGTTTTTGTTGTTGTTGATGTTGTTGTTGTTGTTTATTTGACGTTGTTGTTGTTGTTTATTTGACGTTGTTGTTGTTGTTGTTTTTTATTTGACATTGTTGTTGTTTATTTGACGGTGTTGTTGTTGTTGTTGTTGTTGTTGTTTATTTGACGTTGTTATTGTTGTTGTTGTTTATTTGACGTTGTTGTTGTTGTTTATTTGACGTTTTTGTTGTTGTTGTTTTTGTTTTTGTTTATTTGACGTTGTTGTTGTTGTTGTTTATACGTTGTTGTTGTTGTTGTTTATTTGACGTTGTTGTTGTTGTTATTATTGTTGTTGTTGTTGTTGTTTATTTGACGTTGTTGTTGTAGTTGTTGTTTATTTGACGTTGTTGTTGTTGTTGTTTATTTGACGTTGTTGTTGTTGTTGACGTTGTTGTTGTTGTTGTTAATTTGACGTTGTTGTTGTTGTTTATTTGACATTATTGTTGTTGTTATTGTTTATTTGACGTTGTTGTTGTTGTTGTTTATTTGACGTTGTTGTTGTTGTTTATTTGACGTTGGTGTTGTTGTTGTTGTTGTTGTTTACTTGACGTTGTTGTTGTTATTGACGTTGTTGTTGTTGTTGTTGTTTATTTGACGTTGTTGTTGTTGTTTATTTGACGTTGTTGTTGTTGACGATGTTGTTGTTATTGTTTATTTGACGTTGTTGTTGTTGTTGTTTATTTGACGTAGTTGTTGTTGTTGACGTTGTTGTTGTTGTTGTTTATTTGACGTTTTTGTTATTGTTGATGTTGTTGTTGACGTTGTTGTTGTTGTTGTTGTTTAGTTGATGTTGTTGTTGTTGTTGTTGTTTATTTGACGTTGTTAATGTTGTTGACATTATTGTTGTTGTTTTTGTTGTTTATTTGATGTTGTTGTTGTTGTTATTGTTGGTGTTGTTGTTGTTGTTGTTTATTTGACGTTGTTGTTGTTGACGTTGTTGTTGTTGTTGTTTATTTGACGGTGTTGTTGTTGTTGTTGTTGTTTATATGACGTTGTTATTGTTATTGTTATTGTTGTTGTTTATTTGACGTTGTTGTTGTTGTTGACGTTGTTGTTTTTGTTGTTTATTTGACGTTGTTGTTGTTGTTGTTGTTGTTTATTTGATGTTGTATTAGTTGTTGTTGTTTATTTGACATTGTTGTTGTTGTTGACATAATTGTTGTTGTTGTTTATTTGACGTTGTTGTTGTTATTGACGTTGTTGTTGTTGTTTATTTGACGTTGTTTTTGTTTATTTGACGTTGTTGTTGTTGTTGACATTGTTGTTGTTGTTTATTTGACGTTGTTGTTGTTGTTTATTTGACATTGTTGTTGTTGTTGACGTTGTTGTTGTTGTTGTTGTTGTTTATTTGACATTGTTGTTGTTGTTGTTGACGTTGTTGGTGTTGTTGTTTATTTGACGTTGTTGTTGTTGTTGTTGTTGTTTATTTCACGTTGTTTTAGTTGTTGTTGTTTATTTAACATTGTTGTTGTTGTTTATTTGACGTTGTTGTTGTTGTTGACATTGTTGTTGTTGTTGTTTATTTGACGTGTATTTGATGTTGTTATTGTTGTTGTTTATTTGACGTTGTTTTAGTTGTTGGTTATTTGATGTTGTTGTTGTTGTTGTTGTTGACATTGTTGCTGTTGTTGTTTATTTGACGTTGTTGTTGTTGTTGTTTATTTGACTTTGTTGTTGTTGTTTACGTTGTTGTTGTTGTTGTTTATTTGACGTTTTTGTTGTTGTTGATGTTGTTGTTGTTGTTTATTTGACGTTGTTGTTGTTGTTATTGTTGTTGTTTATTTGACGTTGTTGTTATTGTTTATTTGATGTTGTTGTTGTTATTGTTGTTGTTTATTCGACGTTGTTGTTGTTGTTTATTTGATGTTGTTGTTGTTGTTGTTATTTATTTGACGTTGTTGTTGTTTATTTGACGTTGTTGTTGTTGTTATTTATCTGACGTTGTTGTTGTTGTTATTATTGTTTATTTAACGTTGTTGTTGTTGTTGTTGTTTATTTGACGTTGTTGTTGTTGTTTATTTGACTTTGTTGTTGTTGTTATTGTTGTTGTTTATTTGACATTGTTGTTGTTGCTTATTTGACGTTGTTGTTATTGTTGTTGTTTTTTTGACGTTGTTGTTAATGTTATTTTTTTGACGATGTTGTCGTTGTTGTTTATTTGACGTTGTTGTTGTTGTTGTTGACGTTGTTGTTGTTGTTGTTTATTTGACGTTGTTGTTGTTGTTGTTGTTGTTTATTTGACGTTGTTAATGTTGTTGACGTTGTTGTTGCTGTTGTTTATTTCACGTTGTTGTTGTTGTTGTTTATTTGACGTTGTTTTTGTTGTTTATTTGACGTTGTTGTTGTTATTTGACGTTGTTGTTGTTGTTGTTTATTTAACGTTGTTGTTGTTGTTTATTTGACGTTGTTGTAGTTGTTGACGTTGTTGTTGTTGTTGTTTATTTAACGTTGTTGTTGTTGTTGTTGTTTATTTGATGTTGTTAATGTTGTTGACGTTGTGGTTGCTGTTGTTTATTTCACGTTGTTGTTGTTGTTGTTATTGTAGTTGTTGTTGTTGTTGTTTATTTGACGTTGTTGTTGTGGTTTATTTGACGTTGTTGTTGTTATTTGACGTTGTTGTTGTTGTATTTGTTGTTGTTGTTGTGGTTGTTGTTTATTTGATGTTGTAGTTGTTGTTGTTTATTTGACGTTATTGTTGTTGTTTATTTGACGTTGTTATTGTTGTTGTTGTTGTAGTTGTTTATTTGACATTGTTGTTGTTGTTGACGTTGTTGTTGTTGTTTATTTGACATTGTTGTTATTGTTGTTTATTTGACGTTGTTATAGTTGTTGACATTGTTGTTTTTGTTTTTGTTGCTTATTTGACGTTGTTGTTGTTGTTATTGTTGGTGTTGTTGTTGTTGTTGTTTATTTGACGTTGTTGTTGTTGTTTATTTGACATTGTTGTTGTTGACATTGTTGTTGTTGTTGTTTATTTGACGGTGTTGTGGTTGTTGTTTATTTGACATTGTTGTTGTTGTTGATGTTGACGTTGTTGTTGTTGTTTATTTGACGTTGTTGTTGTTGTTATTTATTCGACGTTGTTGATTTTACGTTGTTGTTGTTATTTATTTGACGTTGTTGTTGTTGACGTTGTTATTGTTGTCATTGTTTATTTGACGTTGTTGTTGTTGTTTATTTGACGTAGTTGTTGTTGTTGCCGTTGTTGTTGTTGTTGTTTATTTGAAGTTTTTGTTGTTGTTGATGTTGTTGTTGTTTTTGTTGTTGTTTATTTGACGTTGTTGTTGTTGTTTATTTGACGTTGTTGTTGTTGTTGTTTATTTGACGTTGTTGTTGTTGTTGTTTATTTGACGTTGTTGTTGTTGACATTGTTGCTATTGTTTATTTGATGTTTATTTGACGTTCTTGTTGTTGTTGTTTATTTGACGTTGTTTTAGTTGTTGTTTATTTGACATTGTTGTTGTTGTTGTTTATTTGACGTTGTTGATGTTGACATTGTTGCTGTTGTTGTTTATTTGACGTTGTTGTTGTTGTTGTTTATTTGACATAGTTGTTTTAGTTGACGTTGTTGTTGTTTATTTGATGTTTTTGTTGTTGTTGATGTTATTGTTGTTGTTGTTGTTTATTTGACGTTGTTGTTGTTGTTTATTTGACGTTGTTGTTATTGCTTATTTGACGTTGTTGTTGTTATTGTTGTTTATTTGACGTTGTTGTTGTTGTTTATTTGATGTTGTTGTTGTTGTTAATTTGACGTTGTTGTTGTTGTTGTTGTTTATTTGACGTTGTTTTTGTTGTTATTTATTTGTTGTTGTTGTTGTTGTTGTTATTGTTGTTTATTTGACGTTGTTGTTGTTGTTGTTTATTTGACGTTGTTGTTGTTTATTTGACGTTGTTGTTGTTGTTGTTTATTTGACGTTGTGGTTGACGTTGTTGTTGTTGTTGTTGTTTATTTGACGTTGTTAATGTTGTTGACGTTGTTGTTGTTGTTGTTTATTTGACATTTTTGTTGTTGTTGATGTTGTTGTTGTTTATGTTGTTGTTTATTTGACGTTGTTGTTGTTGTTGTTTATTTGACGTTGTTATTGTTGTTTATTTGATGTTCTTTTTGTTATTTGACGTTGTTGTTGTTGTTGTATTTGTTGTTGTTGTTGTTGCTTATTTGACGTTGTTGTTGTTGTTGTTTATTTGACGTTGTTATTGTTATTGTTGTTTATTTGATGTTGTTTTAGTTGTTGTTGTTTATTTGACGTTGTTGTTGTTTATTTCACGTTGTTGTTTTTGTTGTTATTGTTGTTGTTGTTGTTTATTTAACGTTGTTGTTGTTGTTTTTTGACGTTGTTGTTGTTATTTGACGTTGTTGTTGTTGTTGTTGTTGTTGTTTATTTGACATTGTTGTTGTTGTTGTTGTTGTTTATTTGACGTTATTGTTGTTGTTTATTTGACGTTGTTATTGTTGTTGTTGTTGTTGTTTATTTGACGTTGTTGTTGTTGTTGACGTTGTTGTTGTTGTTGTTTATTTTACGTTGTTGTTGTTGTTGTTTATTTGACGTTGTTAATGTTGTTAATATTGTTGTTATTATTTTTATTGTTTATTTGACGTTGTTGTTGTTTATTTGACGTTGTTGTTGTTGTTGTTGTTTATTTGACGTTGTTGTTGTTGGTTTTTATTTGATGTTGTTTTAGTTGTTGTTGTTTATTTGACATTGTTGTTGTTGTTGACATAGTTGTTGTTGTTGTTTATTTGACGTTGTCGTCGTTGTTGTTGTTGACGTTGTTGTTGTTGTTTATTTGATGTTGTTGTTGTTGTTTATTTGACGTTGTTGTTGTTGTTGACATTATTGTTGTTGTTTATTTGACGTTGTTGTTGTTGTTTATTTGACATTGTTGTTGTTGTTGACGTTGTTGTTGTTGTTGTTGTTGTTTATTTGACATTGTTGTTGTTATTGTTGACGTTGTTGGTGTTGTTATTTATTTGAAATTGTTGTTGTTGTTGTTGTTGTTTATTTCACGTTGTTTTAGTTGTTGTTGTTTATTTGACATTGTTGTTGTTGTTTATTTGACGTTGTTGT
>OX451739.1:315567268-315679768 GCA_948472305.1 Vicia faba | reverse complement strand
TTGTTGACGTTGTTGTTGTTATTGTTGTTGTTTATTTTACGTTGTTGTTGTTGTTGTTTATTTGACGTTGTTAATGTTGTTGACATTGTTGTTATTGTTTTTATTGTTTATTTGACGTTGTTGTTGTTGTTGTTTATTTGATGTTGTTGTTGTTGTTTATTTGACCTTGTTGTTGTTGTTGTTTATTTGATGTTGTTTTAGTTATTGTTGTTTATTTGACATTGTTGTTGTTGTTGACATAGTTGTTGTTGTTGTTTATTTGACGTTTTCGTTGTTGTTGTTGTTGACGTTGTTGTTGTTGTTTATTTGATGTTGTTGTTGTTGTTTATTTGACGTTGTTGTTGTTGTTGACATTATTGTTGTTGTTTATTTGACGTTGTTGTTGTTGTTTCTTTGACATTGTTGTTGTTGTTGACGTTGTTGTTGTTGTTGTTGTTGTTTATTTGATATTGTTGTTGTTATTGTTGACGTTGTTGGTGTTGTTATTTATTTGACATTGTTGTTGTTGTTGTTGTTGTTTATTTGACGTTGTTTTAGTTGTTGTTTATTTGACGTTGTTGTTGTTGTTGTTTATTTGACGTTGTTGTTGTTGACATTGTTGCTGTTGTTGTTTATTTGACGTTGTTGTTGTTTTTGTTGTTTATTTGACTTAGTTGTTGTTGTTGACGTTGTTGTTGTTGTTGTTTATTTGACGTTTTTGATGTTGTTGATGTTGTTGTTATTGTTGTTGTTTATTTGACGTTGTTGTTGTTATTTATTTGACGTTGTTGTTATTGTTTAATTGACGTTGTTGTTATTGTTTATTTGACGTTGTTATTGTTGTTATTTATTTGACGTTGTTGTTGTTGTTATTGTTTATTTGACGTTGTTGTTGTTGTTGTTGTTTATTTGACGTTGTTGTTGTTAATGTTTATTTGACAAAGTTGTTGTTGTTGACGTTGTTGTTGTTTATTTGACGTTTTTGTTGGTGTTGATGTTTTTTATTTGACGTTGTTGTTGTTGTTGTTTATTTGACGTTGTTGTTGTCATTGTTGTTATTTATTTGACGTTGTTGTTGTTGTTATTTATTTGACGTTGTTGTTGTTGTTTATTTGACGTTGTTGTTGTTGTTTATTTGACGTTGTTGTTATTATTTGACATTGTTGTTGTTGTATTTGTTGTTCTTGTTGTTGTTTATTTGACGTTGTTGTTGTTTTTGTTGTTTATTTGATGTTGTTGTTGTTGTTAATGTTGGTGTTGTTGTTGTTGTTTATTTGATGTTGTTATTGTTGTTTATTTGACGTTGTTGTTGTTGTTGTTATTGTTGTTGTTTATTTGACATTGCTGTTGTTGCTTATTTGACGTTGTTGTTATTGTTGTTGTTTATTTGACGTTGTTGTTAATGTTGTTTATTTGACGATGTTGTTGTTGTTGTTTATTTGACGTTGTTGTTGTTGTTGTTTATTTGACGTTGTTGTTGTTGTTGTTGTTTATTTGACGTTGTTAATGTTGTTGACGTTGTTGTTGCTGTTGTTTATTTCATGTTGTTGTTTTTGTTGTTATTGTAGTTGTTGTTGTTGTTGTTGTTGTTTATTTGACGTTGTTGTTGTTGTTGTTGTTGTTTATTTGACGATGTTGTTGTTTATTTGACGTTGTTGTTGTTGTTTATTTGACCTTGTTAATGTTGTTGACATTGTTGTTGTTGTTTTTGTTGTTTATTTGACGTTGTTGTTGTTGGTATTATTGTTGGTGTTGGTGTTGTTGTTTATTTGACGTAGTTGTTGTTGTTTACTTGACGTTGTTGTTATTGTTGACGTTGTTATTGTTGTTGTTGTTTATTTGACGGTGTTGTTGTTGCTCTTGTTGTTGTTGTTGTTGTTTATTTGACATTGTTGTTGTTGTTGTTGTTGTTAACGTTGTTGTTGTTGTTTATTTGACGTTGTTGTTGTTTATTTGATGTTGTTGTTATTGTTTATTTGACATTGTTGTTGTTGTTGAAATTATTGTTGTTGTTTATTTGACGTTGTTGTTGTTGTTTATTTGACATTGTTGTTGTTGTTGACGTTGTTGTTGTTGTTGTTGTTGTTTATTTGACATTGTTGTTGTTATTGTTGACGTTGTTGGTGTTGTTATTTATTTGACATTGTTGTTGTTGTTGTTGTTGTTGTTTATTTCACGTTGTTTTAGTTGTTGTTGTTTATTTGACATTGTTGTTGTTGTTTATTTGACGTTGTTGTTGTTGACATTGTTGCTGTTGTTGTTTATTTCACGTTTATTTGACGTTCTTGTTGTTGTTTATTTGACGTTGTTTTAGTTGTTGTTTATTTGACGTTGTTGTTGGTGTTTATTTGACGTTGTTGTTGTTGACATTGTTGCTGTTGTTGTTTATTTGACCTTGTTGTTGTTGTTGTTGTTGTTTATTTGACTTAGTTGTTGTTGTTGACGTTGTTGTTATTGTTGTTTATTTGACGTTTTTGTTGTTGTTGATGTTGTTGTTATTGTTGTTGTTTATTTGACGTTGTTGTTGTTGTTTATTTGACGTTGTTGTTATTGTTTATTTGACGTTGTTGTTATTATTGTTGTTGTTTATTTGACGTTGTTCTTGTTGTTTATTTGATGTTGTTGATGTTGTTGTTGTTTATTTGACGTTGTTGTTGTTGTTTATTTGACGTTGTTATTGTTGTTATTTATTTGACGTTGTTGTTGTTGTTGTTTATTTGACGTTGTTATTGTTGTTATTTATTTGATGTTGTTGTTGTTCTTGTTGTTTATTTGTTGTTATTGTTATTGTTGTTGTTTATTTGACGTTGTTGTTGTTAATGTTTATTTGACGTAGTTGTTGTTGTTGACGTTGTTGTTGTTTATTTGACGTTTTTGTTGTTGTTGATGTTATATATTTGACGTTGTTGTTGTTGTTTATTTGACGTTGTTGTTGTCGTTGTTGTTATTTATTTGACGTTGTTGTTGTTATTTATTTGACGTTGTTGTTGTTTATTTGACGTTGTTGTTGTTGTTTATTTGACGTTGTTATTATTATTTGACATTGTTGTTGTTGTATTTGTTGTTGTTGTTGTTGTTTATTTAACGTTGTTGTTGTTGTTTATTTGACATTGTTAATGTTGTTGACATTGTTGTTGTTGTTGTTGTTTTTGTTGTTTATCTGATGTTGTTGTTGTTGTTGTTAATGTTGGTGTTGTTGTTGTTGTTTATTTGACGTTGTTATTGTTGTTTATTTGACGTTGTTGTTGTTATTGTTGTTGTTTATTTGACATTGCTGTTGTTGCTTATTTGACGTTGTTGTTATTGTTGTTGTTGTTGTTGTTAATGTTGTTTATTTGACGATGTTGTTGTTGTTGTTTATTTGACGTTGTTGTTGTTGTTGTTTATTTGACGTTGTTGTTGTTGTTGTTTATTTGACGTTGTTGTTGTTGTTGTTGTTTATTTGACGTTGTTAATGTTGTTGACGTTGTTGTTGCTGTTGTTTATTTCGTGTTGTTGTTTTTGTTGTTATTGTAGTAGTTGTTGTTGTTGTTGTTGTTTATTTGACGTTGTTGTTGTTGTTTATTTGACGATGTTGTTGTTATTTGACGTTGTTGTTGTTATAGTTGCTGTTGTTATTGTTTATTTGACGTTGTAGTTGTTGTTGTTTATTTGACGTTATTGTTGTTGTTTATTTGACGTTGTTATTGTTGTTGTTGTTGTTGTTTATTTGACGTTGTTGTTGTTGTTGACGTTGTTGTTGTTGTTTATTTGACGTTGTTGTTATTGTTGTTTATTTGACGTTGTTAATGTTGTTGACATTGTTGTTGTTGTTTTTGTTGTTTATTTGACGTTGTTGTTGTTGGTATTATTGTTGGTGTTGGTGTTGTTGTTTATTTGACGTAGTTTTTGTTGTTTATTTGACGTTGTTGTTGTTGTTGACGTTGTTATTGTTGTTGGTGTTGTTTATTTGACGGTGTTGTTGTTGCTCTTGTTGTTGTTGTTGTTTATTTGACATTGTTGTTGTTGTTGTTGTTAACGTTGTTGTTGTTGTTTATTTGACGTTGTTGTTGTTGTTGTTGTTGATTTGACGCTGTTGTTGTTATTTATTTGACGTTGTTGTTGTTGACGATGTTGTTGTTGTTGTTTATTTGACATTGTTGTTGTTGTTTATTTGACGTAGTTGTTGTTGTTGACGTTGTTGTTGTTGTTGTTGTTTATTTGACGTTTTTGTTGTTGTTGATGTTGTTGTTGTTTTTGTTGTTGTTTATTTGACGTTGTTGTTGTTGTTGTTTATTTGACGTTGTTGTTGTTGTTTATTTAACGTTGTTGTTGTCGACATTGTTGTTGTTGTATATTTGACGTTTATTTGACGTTGTTGTTGTTGTTGTTGTTGTTGTTTATTTGACGTTGTTTTAGTTGTTGTTTATTTGACGTTGTTGTTGTTGTTGTTTATTTGACGTTGTTGTTATTGACATTGTTGTTGTTGTTGTTTATTTGATGTTGTTGTTGTTGTTGTTTATTTGACGTAGTTGTTGTTGTTGACGTTGTTGTTGTTTATTTGACGTTTTTGTTATTGTTGATGTTGTTGTTGTTGCTTATTTGACATTTTTGTTATTGTTGATGTTGTTGTTGTTTATTTGACGTTGTTGTTGTTGTTTATTTGACGTTGTTGTTATTGTTTATTTGACGTTGTTGTTGTTATTGTTGTTGTTTATTTGACGTTGTTGTTGTTTATTTGATGTTGTTGTTGTTTATTTGACGTTGTTGTTGTTGTTGTTTATTTGAAGTTGTTGTTGTTATTTATTTGACGTTATTGTTGTTGTTCTTGTTGTTTATTTGACGTTGTTGTTGTTGTTGTTTATTTGACATTGTTGTTGTTGTTGTTTATTTGACGTTGTTCTTGTTGACATTGTTGCTGTTGTTGTTTATTTGACGTTGTTGTTGTTGTTTATAAGACGTTGTTATTGTTGACATTGTTCTTGTTGTTGTTTATTTGACGTTGTTGTTGTTGTTTATTTGACTTAGTTGTTGTAGTTGACGTTGTTGCTGTTGTTGTTTATTTGACATTTTTGTTGTTGTTGATGTTGTTGTTGTTGTTTATTTGACGTTGTTGTTATTGTTTATTTGACATTGTTGTTGTTATTGTTGTTGTTTATTTGACGATGTTGTTGTTGTTTATTTGATGTTGTTGTTGTTGTTGTTTATTTGACGTTGTTATTGTTGTTATTTATTTGACGTTGTTGTTGTTGTTATTGTTTATTTGACGTTGTTGTTGTTGTTGTTTATTTGACGTTGTTGTTGTTGTTTATTTGACGTTGTTGTTGTTGTTATTGTTGTTGTTTATTTGACATTGTTGTTGTTGCTTATTTGAGGTTGTTGTTATTGTTGTTTTTTATTGACGTTGTTGTTAATGTTGTTTATTTGACGATGTTGTTGTTGTTGTTTATTTGACGTTGTTGTTGTTTATTTGACGTTGTTGTTATTGTTGACGTTGTTTTTGTTGTTGTTTATTCGACGTTGTTGTTGTTGTTGTTTATTTGACGTTGTTAATGTTGTTGACGTTGTTGTTGTTGTTGTTGTTTATTTCACGTTGTTGTTGTTGTTATTGTAGTTGTTGTTGTTGTTGTTTATTTGACGTTGTTGTTGTTGTTGTTTATTTGACGTTGTTGTTGTAATTTGACGTTGTTGTTGTTGTTGTTGTTTATTTGACGTTGTAGTTGTTGTTGTTTATTTGATGTCATTGTTGTTGTTTATTTGACATTGTTATTGTTGTTGTTGTTTATTTGACGTTGTTGTTGTTGTTGACGTTGTTGTTGTTGTTGTTTATTTGACGTTGTTGTTGTTGTTTATTTGACGTTGTTAATGATGTTGACATTGTTGTTGTTGTTTTTGTTGTTTATTTGACGTTGTTGTTGTTGTTATTGTTGGTGTTGTTGTTGTTGTTGTTGTTTATTTGACATTGTTGTTGTTGTTGACGTTGTTGTTGTTGTTGTTGTTTTTTTGACGGTGTTGTTGTTGTTGTTGTTTTTGTTGTTGTTATTTTTGTTGTTGTTTATTTGACATTGTTGTAGTTGTTGTTGTTGACGTTGTTGTTGTTGTTTATTTGACATTGTGGTTGTTGTTGTTGATTTGACGTTGTTGTTGTTGTTGTTGATTTGACGTTGTTGTTGTTATTTATTTGACGTTGTTGTTGTTGACATTGTTGTTGTTGTTATTGTTTATTTGACGTTGTTGTTGTTGTTTATTTGACGACGTTGTTGTTGTTGACGTTGTTGTTGTTGTTGTTTATTTGACGTTTTTGTTGTTGTTGATGTTGTTGTTGTTTTTGTTGTTGTTTATTTGACGTTGTTTATGTTTATTTGACGTTGTTGTTGTTTATTTGACGTTGTTGTTGTTGTTTATTTGACCTTGTTGTTGTTGACATTGTTGTTGTTGTTTATTTGACGTTTATTTGACGTTCTTGTTGTTGTTGTTGTTGGTTTTTATTTGACGTTGTTTTAGTTGTTGTTTATTTGACGTTGTTGTTGTTGACATTGTTGTTGTTGTTGTTTATTTGACGTTGTTGTTGTTGTTTATTTGACATAGTTGTTGTTGTTGACGTTGTTGTTGTTTATTTGACGTTTTTGTTGTTGTTGATGTTGTTGTTGTTGTTGTTTATTTGACGTTGTTGTTGTTGTTGTTGTTTATTTGACGTTGTTGTTATTGTTTATTTGACGTTGTTGTTGTTGTTATTGTTGTTGTTTATTTGACGTTGTTGTTGTTGTTTATTTGATGTTGTTGTTGTTGTTTATTTGACGTTGTTGTTGTTGTTGTTGTTCATTTGACGTTGTTGTTGTTGTTATTTATTTGACGTTGTTGTTATTATTTATTTGACGTTGTTGTTGTTATTGTTTATTTGACGTTGTTGTTGTTTATTTGACGTTATTGTTGTTGTTTATTTGACGTTGTTGTTGTTGCTTATTTGACGTTGTTGTTATTGTTGTTGTTTATTTGACGTTGTTATTGTTGTTGTTTATTTGACGTTGTTGTTGTTGTTGTTGTTGTTGTTGTTTATTTGATGTTGTTGTTGTTGTTGTTTATTTGACGTTGTTGTCGATGTTGTTGTTGTTGTGGTTTATTTGACGTTGTTGACGTTGTTGTTGTTGTTTATTTGACATTTTTGTTGTTGTTGATGTTGTTGTTGTTGTTTATGTTGTTGTTTATTTGACATTGTTGTTGTTGTTGTTGTTGTTTATTTGACATTGTTATTGTTGTTTATTTAACGTTGTTTTTGTTATTTGACGTTGTTGTTGTTGTTGTTGTTGTATTTGTTGTTGTTGTTGTTGCTTATTTGACGTTGCTGTTGTTGTTGTTTATTTGACGTTGTTATTATTGTTGTTGTTTATTTGATGTTGTTTTAGTTGTTGTTGTTTATTTGACGTTGTTGTTGTTTATTTCACGTTGTTGTTGTTGTTGTTAATTTAACGTTGTTGTTGTTGTTGTTGTTGTTGTTTTGACGTTGTTGTTGTTATTTGACGTTGTTTTTGTTGTTGTATTTGTTGTTGTTGTTGTTTATTTGACGTTGTTGTTGTTGTTGTTTATTTGACGTTATTGTTGTTGTTGACGTTGTTATTGTTGTTGTTGTTGTTGTTCTTTATTTGAGGTTGTTGTTGTTTATTTGACGTTGTTGTTGTTGTTGTTTATTTGACGTTGTTAATGTTGTTGACATTGTCGTTGTTGTTTTTATTGTTTATTTGACGTTGTTGTTGTTGTTGTTATTGTTGTGGTTGACATTGTTGTTGTTGTTTATTTGACATTGTTGTTGTTGTTTATTTGATGTTGTTTTAGTTGTTGTTGTTTATTTGTCATTGTTGTTGTTGTTGACATAGTTGTTGTTGTTGTTTATTTGACATTGTTGTTGTTGTTGAAGTTGTTGTTGTTGTTTATTTGACGTTGTTGTTGTTGATTATTTGACGTTGTTGTTGTTGTTGACATTGTTGTTGTTGTTTATTTGACGTTGTTGTTGTTGTTGTTTATTTGACATTGTTGTTGTTGTTGACGTTGTTGTTGTTGTTGTTGTTTATTTGACATTGTTGTTGTTGTTGTTTATTTGACGTTGTTGTTGTTGTTGACGTTGTTGGTGTTGTTGTTTATTTGACGTTGTTGTTGTTGTTGTTGTTGTTGTTGTTGTTGTTTATATCACGTTGTTTTAGTTGTTGTTGTTTATTTGACATTGTTGTTGTTGTTGTTTATTTGACGTTGTTGTTGCTGACATTGTTGCTGTTGTTGTTTATTTGACGGTTTTGTTGTTGTTGTTTATTTGACGTTGTTTTAGTTGTTGTTTATTTGACGTTGTTGTTGTTGTTTATATGACGTTGTTGTTGTTGACATTGTTGTTGTTGTTTATTTGACGTTGTTGTTGTTGTTTATTTGACTTAGTTGTTGTTGTTGACGTTGTTGTTGTTGTTTATTTGACATTTTTGTTGTTGTTGATGTTGTTGTTGTTGTTTATTTGACGTTGTTTTTATTGTTTATTTGACGTTGTTGTTATTGTTGTTGTTTATTTGACGTTGTTGTTGTTGTTTATTTGATGTTGTTGTTGTTGTTGTTTATTTGACGTTGTTGTTGTTGTTGTTTATTTGACGTTGTTGTTGTTGTTATTTATTTGACGTTGTTGTCGTTGTTATTGTTTATTTGACGTTGTTGTTGTTGTTGTTGTTTATTTGACGTTGTTGTTGTTGTTTATTTGACGTTGTTGTTGTTGTTATTGTTGTTGTTTATTTGACATTGTTGTTGTTGCTTATTTGAGGTTGTTGTTATTGTTGTTATTTATTTGACGTTGTTGTTAATGTTGATTATTTGACGTTGTTGTTGTTGTTGTTTATTTGACGTTGTTGTTGTTGTTGTTTATTTGACGTTGTTGTTGTTGTTGACGTTGTTGTTGTTGTTGTTTATTCGACGTTGTGGTTGTTGTTGTTGTTGTTGTTTATTTGACGTTGTTAATGTTGTTGACGTTGTTGTTGTTGTTGTTTATTTCACGTTGTTGTTGTTGTTATTGTAGTAGTTGTTGTTGTTGTTTATTTGACGTTGTTGTTGTTATTGTTTATTTGACGTTGTTGTTGTTATTTGAGGTTGTTGTTGTTGTATTTGTTGTTGTTGTTGTTGTTGTTTATTTGACGTTGTAGTTGTTGTTGTTTATTTGACGTTATTGTTGTTGTTTATTTGACATTGTTGTTGTTGTTGTTGTTTATTTGACGTTGTTGTTGTTGTTGACGTTGTTGTTGTTGTTTATTTGACGTTGTTGTTATTGTTTATTTGACGTTGTTAATGATGTTGACATTGTTGTTGTTGTTTTTGTTGTTTATTTGACGTTGTTGTTGTTATTGTTGGTGTTGTTGGTGTTTATTTGACATTGTTGTTGTTGTTGACGTTGTTGTTGTTGTTGTTGTTGTTGTTGGTGTTGTTATTGTTGGTGTTGTTATTGTTGTTGTTTATTTGACGTTGTTGTTGTTGTTTATTTGACGTTGTTGTTGTTGACATTGTTGTGGTTGTTGTTTATTTGACGGTGTTGTTGTTGTTGTTTATTTGACAATGTTGTTGTCTTTGATGTTGATGTTGTTGTTGTTGTTTATTTGACATTGTTGTTGTTGTTGTTTATTCGACGTTGTTGTTTTTGTTGTTGATTTGACGTTGTTCTGGTTATTTATTTGACGTTGTTGTTGTTGACGTTGTTATTGTTGTTATTGTTTATTTGACGTTGTTGTTGTTGTTTATTTGACGTAGTTGTTGTTGTTGACGTTGTTGTT
The DNA here is from genome assembly GCA_948472305.1 of Vicia faba. Lineage (NCBI taxonomy): Eukaryota > Viridiplantae > Streptophyta > Magnoliopsida > Fabales > Fabaceae > Vicia > Vicia faba. The sequence goes on along the minus strand of OX451739.1, from coordinate 315,670,022 downwards.
GTTGTTGTTTATTTGAAGTTTTTGTTGTTGTTGTTGTTTTTGTTGTTGTTTATTTGACGTTGTTGTTGTTGTTGTTTATTTGACGTTGTTGTTGTTGTTTATTTGACGTTGTTGTTGTTGTTGTTGTTGTTTATTTGACGTTGTAGTTGTTGACATTGTTGCTTTTGTTTATTGGACGTTTATTTGACGTTCTTGTTGTTGTTGTTGTTGTTTATTTGACGTTGTTTTAGTTGTTGTTTATTTGACATTGTTGTTGTTATTTATTTGACGTTGTTGTTGTTGACAATGTTGTTGTTGTTGTTTATTTGACGTTGTTGTTGTTGTTGTTTATTTGACGTAGTTGTTTTAGTTGACGTTGTTGTTGTTTATTTGATGTTTTTGTTGTTGATGATGTTGTTGTTGTTGTTGTTGTTTTTTTGACGTTGTTGTTGTTGTTTATTTGACGTTGTTGTTATTGTTTATTTGACGTTGTTGTTGTTATTGTTGTTGTTTATTTGACGTTGTGTTTGTTGTTTATTTGATGTTGTTGTTGTTGTTTATTTGACGTTGTTGTTGTTGTTATTTATTTGACGTTGTTGTTGTTGTTGTTGTTTATTTGACGTTGTTGTTGTTGTTGTTGTTTATTTGACGTTGTTGTTGTTGTATGTGTTGTTTATTTGACGTTGTGGTTGACGTTGTTGTTGTTGTTGTTGTTTATTTGACGTTGTTAATGTTGTTGACGTTGTTGTTGTTGTTGTTGTTTATTTGACATTTTTGTTGTTGTTGATGTTGTTGTTGTTGTTTATGTTGTTGTTTATTTGACGTTGTTGTTGTTGTTGTTGTTGTTTATTTGACGTTGTTATTGTTGTTTATTTGACGTTGTTTTTGTTATTTGACGTTGTTGTTGTTGTTGTTGTATTTGTTGTTGTTGTTGTTGCTTATTTGACGTTGTTGTTGTTGTTGTTTATTTGACGTTGTTATTGTTGTTGTTGTTTTGGTTGTTGTTGTTTATTTGACGTTGTTGTTGTTGTTTATTTCACGTTGTTGTTGTTGTTGTTATTGTTGTTGTTGTTGTTTATTTAACGTTGTTGTTGTTGTTTTTTGACGTTGTTGTTGTTATTTGACGTTGTTGTTGTTGTTGTTGTATTTGTTGTTGTTGTTGTTCTTGTTTATTTGACATTGTTGTTGTTGTTGTTGTTGTTGTTTATTTGACGTTATTGTTGTTGTTTATTTGACGTTGTTATTGTTGTTGTTGTTGTTTATTTGACGTTGTTGTTGTTGTTGACGTTGTTGTTGTTATTGTTGTTGTTTATTTTACGTTGTTGTTGTTGTTGTTGTTTATTTGACGTTGTTAATGTTGTTGACATTGTTGTTATTGTTTTTATTGTTTATTTGACGTTGTTGTTGTTGTTGTTTATTTGATGTTGTTGTTGTTGTTTATTTGACCTTGTTGTTGTTGTTGTTTATTTGATGTTGTTTTAGTTATTGTTGTTTATTTGACATTGTTGTTGTTGTTGACATAGTTGTTGTTGTTGTTTATTTGACGTTTTCGTTGTTGTTGTTGTTGACGTTGTTGTTGTTGTTTATTTGATGTTGTTGTTGTTGTTTATTTGACGTTGTTGTTGTTGTTGACATTATTGTTGTTGTTTATTTGACGTTGTTGTTGTTGTTTCTTTGACATTGTTGTTGTTGTTGACGTTGTTGTTGTTGTTGTTGTTGTTTATTTGATATTGTTGTTGTTATTGTTGACGTTGTTGGTGTTGTTATTTATTTGACATTGTTGTTGTTGTTGTTGTTGTTGTTTATTTGACGTTGTTTTAGTTGTTGTTTATTTGACGTTGTTGTTGTTGTTGTTTATTTGACGTTGTTGTTGTTGACATTGTTGCTGTTGTTGTTTATTTGACGTTGTTGTTGTTGTTGTTGTTTATTTGACTTAGTTGTTGTTGTTGACGTTGTTGTTGTTGTTGTTTATTTGACGTTTTTGATGTTGTTGATGTTGTTGTTATTGTTGTTGTTTATTTGACGTTGTTGTTGTTATTTATTTGACGTTGTTGTTATTGTTTAATTGACGTTGTTGTTATTGTTTATTTGACGTTGTTATTGTTGTTATTTATTTGACGTTGTTGTTGTTGTTATTGTTTATTTGACGTTGTTGTTGTTGTTGTTGTTTATTTGACGTTGTTGTTGTTAATGTTTATTTGACAAAGTTGTTGTTGTTGACGTTGTTGTTGTTTATTTGACGTTTTTGTTGGTGTTGATGTTTTTTATTTGACGTTGTTGTTGTTGTTGTTTATTTGACGTTGTTGTTGTCATTGTTGTTATTTATTTGACGTTGTTGTTGTTGTTATTTATTTGACGTTGTTGTTGTTGTTTATTTGACGTTGTTGTTGTTGTTTATTTGACGTTGTTGTTATTATTTGACATTGTTGTTGTTGTATTTGTTGTTCTTGTTGTTGTTTATTTGACGTTGTTGTTGTTTTTGTTGTTTATTTGATGTTGTTGTTGTTGTTAATGTTGGTGTTGTTGTTGTTGTTTATTTGATGTTGTTATTGTTGTTTATTTGACGTTGTTGTTGTTGTTGTTATTGTTGTTGTTTATTTGACATTGCTGTTGTTGCTTATTTGACGTTGTTGTTATTGTTGTTGTTTATTTGACGTTGTTGTTAATGTTGTTTATTTGACGATGTTGTTGTTGTTGTTTATTTGACGTTGTTGTTGTTGTTGTTTATTTGACGTTGTTGTTGTTGTTGTTTATTTGACGTTGTTAATGTTGTTGACGTTGTTGTTGCTGTTGTTTATTTCATGTTGTTGTTTTTGTTGTTATTGTAGTTGTTGTTGTTGTTGTTGTTGTTTATTTGACGTTGTTGTTGTTGTTGTTGTTTATTTGACGATGTTGTTGTTTATTTGACGTTGTTGTTGTTGTTTATTTGACCTTGTTAATGTTGTTGACATTGTTGTTGTTGTTTTTGTTGTTTATTTGACGTTGTTGTTGTTGGTATTATTGTTGGTGTTGGTGTTGTTGTTTATTTGACGTAGTTGTTGTTGTTTACTTGACGTTGTTGTTATTGTTGACGTTGTTATTGTTGTTGTTGTTTATTTGACGGTGTTGTTGTTGCTCTTGTTGTTGTTGTTGTTGTTTATTTGACATTGTTGTTGTTGTTGTTGTTGTTGTTAACGTTGTTGTTGTTGTTTATTTGACGTTGTTGTTGTTTATTTGATGTTGTTGTTATTGTTTATTTGACATTGTTGTTGTTGTTGAAATTATTGTTGTTGTTTATTTGACGTTGTTGTTGTTGTTTATTTGACATTGTTGTTGTTGTTGACGTTGTTGTTGTTGTTGTTGTTGTTTATTTGACATTGTTGTTGTTATTGTTGACGTTGTTGGTGTTGTTATTTATTTGACATTGTTGTTGTTGTTGTTGTTGTTGTTTATTTCACGTTGTTTTAGTTGTTGTTGTTTATTTGACATTGTTGTTGTTGTTTATTTGACGTTGTTGTTGTTGACATTGTTGTTGTTGTTGTTTATTTCACGTTTATTTGACGTTCTTGTTGTTGTTTATTTGACGTTGTTTTAGTTGTTGTTTATTTGACGTTGTTGTTGGTGTTTATTTGACGTTGTTGTTGTTGACATTGTTGCTGTTGTTGTTTATTTGACCTTGTTGTTGTTGTTGTTGTTTATTTGACTTAGTTGTTGTTGTTGACGTTGTTGTTATTGTTGTTTATTTGACGTTTTTGTTGTTGTTGATGTTGTTGTTATTGTTGTTGTTTATTTGACGTTGTTGTTGTTGTTTATTTGACGTTGTTGTTATTGTTTATTTGACGTTGTTGTTATTATTGTTGTTGTTTATTTGACGTTGTTCTTGTTGTTTATTTGATGTTGTTGATGTTGTTGTTGTTTATTTGACGTTGTTGTTGTTGTTTATTTGACGTTGTTATTGTTGTTATTTATTTGACGTTGTTGTTGTTGTTGTTATTGTTTATTTGATGTTGTTGTTGTTGTTGTTTATTTGACGTTGTTGTTGTTAATGTTTATTTGACGTAGTTGTTGTTGTTGACGTTTTTGTTGTTTATTTGACGTTTTTGTTGTTGTTGATGTTATATATTTGACGTTGTTGTTGTTGTTTATTTGACGTTGTTGTTGTCGTTGTTGTTATTTATTTGACGTTGTTGTTGTTATTTATTTGACGTTGTTGTTGTTTATTTGACGTTGTTGTTGTTGTTTATTTGACGTTGTTATTATTATTTGACATTGTTGTTGTTGTATTTGTTGTTGTTGTTGTTGTTTATTTAACGTTGTTGTTGTTGTTTATTTGACATTGTTAATGTTGTTGACATTGTTGTTGTTGTTGTTTTTGTTGTTTATCTGATGTTGTTGTTGTTGTTGTTAATGTTGGTGTTGTTGTTGTTGTTTATTTGACGTTGTTATTGTTGTTTATTTGACGTTGTTGTTGTTATTGTTGTTGTTTATTTGACATTGCTGTTGTTGCTTATTTGACGTTGTTGTTATTGTTGTTGTTGTTGTTGTTAATGTTGTTTATTTGACGATGTTGTTGTTGTTGTTTATTTGACGTTGTTGTTGTTGTTGTTTATTTGACGTTGTTGTTGTTGTTGTTTATTTGACGTTGTTGTTGTTGTTGTTGTTTATTTGACGTTGTTAATGTTGTTGACGTTGTTGTTGCTGTTGTTTATTTCGTGTTGTTGTTTTTGTTGTTATTGTAGTAGTTGTTGTTGTTGTTGTTGTTTATTTGACGTTGTTGTTGTTGTTGTTGTTTATTTGACGATGTTGTTGTTATTTGACGTTGTTGTTGTTATAGTTGCTGTTGTTATTGTTTATTTGACGTTGTAGTTGTTGTTGTTTATTTGACGTTATTGTTGTTGTTTATTTGACGTTGTTATTGTTGTTGTTGTTGTTGTTTATTTGACGTTGTTGTTGTTGTTGACGTTGTTGTTGTTGTTTATTTGACGTTGTTGTTATTGTTGTTTATTTGACGTTGTTAATGTTGTTGACATTGTTGTTGTTGTTTTTGTTGTTTATTTGACGTTGTTGTTGTTGGTATTATTGTTGGTGTTGGTGTTGTTGTTTATTTGACGTAGTTGTTGTTGTTTATTTGACGTTGTTGTTGTTGTTGACGTTGTTATTGTTGTTGTTGTTGTTTATTTGACGGTGTTGTTGTTGCTCTTGTTGTTGTTGTTGTTTATTTGACATTGTTGTTGTTGTTGTTGTTAACGTTGTTGTTGTTGTTTATTTGACGTTGTTGTTGTTGTTGTTGTTGATTTGACGCTGTTGTTGTTATTTATTTGACGTTGTTGTTGTTGACGATGTTGTTGTTGTTGTTGTTTATTTGACATTGTTGTTGTTGTTTATTTGACGTAGTTGTTGTTGTTGACGTTGTTGTTGTTGTTGTTGTTTATTTGACGTTTTTGTTGTTGTTGATGTTGTTGTTGTTTTTGTTGTTGTTTATTTGACGTTGTTGTTGTTGTTGTTTATTTGACGTTGTTGTTGTTGTTTATTTAACGTTGTTGTTGTCGACATTGTTGTTGTTGTATATTTGACGTTTATTTGACGTTGTTGTTGTTGTTGTTGTTGTTGTTTATTTGACGTTGTTTTAGTTGTTGTTTATTTGACGTTGTTGTTGTTGTTGTTTATTTGACGTTGTTGTTATTGACATTGTTGTTGTTGTTGTTTATTTGATGTTGTTGTTGTTGTTGTTTATTTGACGTAGTTGTTGTTGTTGACGTTGTTGTTGTTTATTTGACGTTTTTGTTATTGTTGATGTTGTTGTTGTTGCTTATTTGACATTTTTGTTATTGTTGATGTTGTTGTTGTTTATTTGACGTTGTTGTTGTTGTTTATTTGACGTTGTTGTTATTGTTTATTTGACGTTGTTGTTGTTATTGTTGTTGTTTATTTGACGTTGTTGTTGTTTATTTGATGTTGTTGTTGTTTATTTGACGTTGTTGTTGTTGTTGTTTATTTGAAGTTGTTGTTGTTATTTATTTGACGTTATTGTTGTTGTTCTTGTTGTTTATTTGACGTTGTTGTTGTTGTTGTTTATTTGACATTGTTGTTGTTGTTGTTTATTTGACGTTGTTCTTGTTGACATTGTTGCTGTTGTTGTTTATTTGACGTTGTTGTTGTTGTTGTTTATAAGACGTTGTTATTGTTGACATTGTTCTTGTTGTTGTTTATTTGACGTTGTTGTTGTTGTTTATTTGACTTAGTTGTTGTAGTTGACGTTGTTGCTGTTGTTGTTTATTTGACATTTTTGTTGTTGTTGATGTTGTTGTTGTTGTTTATTTGACGTTGTTGTTATTGTTTATTTGACGTTGTTGTTGTTATTGTTGTTGTTTATTTGACGATGTTGTTGTTGTTTATTTGATGTTGTTGTTGTTGTTGTTTATTTGACGTTGTTATTGTTGTTATTTATTTGACGTTGTTGTTGTTGTTATTGTTTATTTGACGTTGTTGTTGTTGTTGTTTATTTGACGTTGTTGTTGTTGTTTATTTGACGTTGTTGTTGTTGTTATTGTTGTTGTTTATTTGACATTGTTGTTGTTGCTTATTTGAGGTTGTTGTTATTGTTGTTTTTTATTGACGTTGTTGTTAATGTTGTTTATTTGACGATGTTGTTGTTGTTGTTTATTTGACGTTGTTGTTGTTTATTTGACGTTGTTGTTATTGTTGACGTTGTTTTTGTTGTTGTTTATTCGACGTTGTTGTTGTTGTTGTTTATTTGACGTTGTTAATGTTGTTGACGTTGTTGTTGTTGTTGTTGTTTATTTCACGTTGTTGTTGTTGTTATTGTAGTTGTTGTTGTTGTTGTTTATTTGACGTTGTTGTTGTTGTTGTTTATTTGACGTTGTTGTTGTAATTTGACGTTGTTGTTGTTGTTGTTGTTTATTTGACGTTGTAGTTGTTGTTGTTTATTTGATGTCATTGTTGTTGTTTATTTGACATTGTTATTGTTGTTGTTGTTTATTTGACGTTGTTGTTGTTGTTGACGTTGTTGTTGTTGTTGTTTATTTGACGTTGTTGTTGTTGTTTATTTGACGTTGTTAATGATGTTGACATTGTTGTTGTTGTTTTTGTTGTTTATTTGACGTTGTTGTTGTTGTTATTGTTGGTGTTGTTGTTGTTGTTGTTGTTTATTTGACATTGTTGTTGTTGTTGACGTTGTTGTTGTTGTTGTTGTTTTTTTGACGGTGTTGTTGTTGTTGTTGTTTTTGTTGTTGTTATTTTTGTTGTTGTTTATTTGACATTGTTGTAGTTGTTGTTGTTGACGTTGTTGTTGTTGTTTATTTGACATTGTGGTTGTTGTTGTTGATTTGACGTTGTTGTTGTTGTTGTTGATTTGACGTTGTTGTTGTTATTTATTTGACGTTGTTGTTGTTGACATTGTTGTTGTTGTTATTGTTTATTTGACGTTGTTGTTGTTGTTTATTTGACGACGTTGTTGTTGTTGACGTTGTTGTTGTTGTTGTTTATTTGACGTTTTTGTTGTTGTTGATGTTGTTGTTGTTTTTGTTGTTGTTTATTTGACGTTGTTTATGTTTATTTGACGTTGTTGTTGTTTATTTGACGTTGTTGTTGTTGTTTATTTGACCTTGTTGTTGTTGACATTGTTGTTGTTGTTTATTTGACGTTTATTTGACGTTCTTGTTGTTGTTGTTGTTGGTTTTTATTTGACGTTGTTTTAGTTGTTGTTTATTTGACGTTGTTGTTGTTGACATTGTTGTTGTTGTTGTTTATTTGACGTTGTTGTTGTTGTTTATTTGACATAGTTGTTGTTGTTGACGTTGTTGTTGTTTATTTGACGTTTTTGTTGTTGTTGATGTTGTTGTTGTTGTTGTTTATTTGACGTTGTTGTTGTTGTTGTTGTTTATTTGACGTTGTTGTTATTGTTTATTTGACGTTGTTGTTGTTGTTATTGTTGTTGTTTATTTGACGTTGTTGTTGTTGTTTATTTGATGTTGTTGTTGTTGTTTATTTGACGTTGTTGTTGTTGTTGTTGTTCATTTGACGTTGTTGTTGTTGTTATTTATTTGACGTTGTTGTTATTATTTATTTGACGTTGTTGTTGTTATTGTTTATTTGACGTTGTTGTTGTTTATTTGACGTTATTGTTGTTGTTTATTTGACGTTGTTGTTGTTGCTTATTTGACGTTGTTGTTATTGTTGTTGTTTATTTGACGTTGTTATTGTTGTTGTTTATTTGACGTTGTTGTTGTTGTTGTTGTTGTTGTTGTTGTTTATTTGATGTTGTTGTTGTTGTTGTTTATTTGACGTTGTTGTCGATGTTGTTGTTGTTGTGGTTTATTTGACGTTGTTGACGTTGTTGTTGTTGTTTATTTGACATTTTTGTTGTTGTTGATGTTGTTGTTGTTGTTTATGTTGTTGTTTATTTGACATTGTTGTTGTTGTTGTTGTTGTTTATTTGACATTGTTATTGTTGTTTATTTAACGTTGTTTTTGTTATTTGACGTTGTTGTTGTTGTTGTTGTTGTATTTGTTGTTGTTGTTGTTGCTTATTTGACGTTGCTGTTGTTGTTGTTTATTTGACGTTGTTATTATTGTTGTTGTTTATTTGATGTTGTTTTAGTTGTTGTTGTTTATTTGACGTTGTTGTTGTTTATTTCACGTTGTTGTTGTTGTTAATTTAACGTTGTTGTTGTTGTTGTTGTTGTTGTTTTGACGTTGTTGTTGTTATTTGACGTTGTTTTTGTTGTTGTATTTGTTGTTGTTGTTGTTTATTTGACGTTGTTGTTGTTGTTGTTTATTTGACGTTATTGTTGTTGTTGACGTTGTTATTGTTGTTGTTGTTGTTGTTCTTTATTTGAGGTTGTTGTTGTTTATTTGACGTTGTTGTTGTTGTTGTTTATTTGACGTTGTTAATGTTGTTGACATTGTCGTTGTTGTTTTTATTGTTTATTTGACGTTGTTGTTGTTGTTGTTATTGTTGTGGTTGACATTGTTGTTGTTGTTTATTTGACATTGTTGTTGTTGTTTATTTGATGTTGTTTTAGTTGTTGTTGTTTATTTGTCATTGTTGTTGTTGTTGACATAGTTGTTGTTGTTGTTTATTTGACATTGTTGTTGTTGTTGAAGTTGTTGTTGTTGTTTATTTGACGTTGTTGTTGTTGATTATTTGACGTTGTTGTTGTTGTTGACATTGTTGTTGTTGTTTATTTGACGTTGTTGTTGTTGTTGTTTATTTGACATTGTTGTTGTTGTTGACGTTGTTGTTGTTGTTGTTGTTTATTTGACATTGTTGTTGTTGTTGTTTATTTGACGTTGTTGTTGTTGTTGACGTTGTTGGTGTTGTTGTTTATTTGACGTTGTTGTTGTTGTTGTTGTTGTTGTTGTTGTTGTTTATATCACGTTGTTTTAGTTGTTGTTGTTTATTTGACATTGTTGTTGTTGTTGTTTATTTGACGTTGTTGTTGCTGACATTGTTGCTGTTGTTGTTTATTTGACGGTTTTGTTGTTGTTGTTTATTTGACGTTGTTTTAGTTGTTGTTTATTTGACGTTGTTGTTGTTGTTTATATGACGTTGTTGTTGTTGACATTGTTGTTGTTGTTTATTTGACGTTGTTGTTGTTGTTTATTTGACTTAGTTGTTGTTGTTGACGTTGTTGTTGTTGTTTATTTGACATTTTTGTTGTTGTTGATGTTGTTGTTGTTGTTTATTTGACGTTGTTTTTATTGTTTATTTGACGTTGTTGTTATTGTTGTTGTTTATTTGACGTTGTTGTTGTTGTTTATTTGATGTTGTTGTTGTTGTTGTTTATTTGACGTTGTTGTTGTTGTTGTTTATTTGACGTTGTTGTTGTTGTTATTTATTTGACGTTGTTGTCGTTGTTATTGTTTATTTGACGTTGTTGTTGTTGTTGTTGTTTATTTGACGTTGTTGTTGTTGTTTATTTGACGTTGTTGTTGTTGTTATTGTTGTTGTTTATTTGACATTGTTGTTGTTGCTTATTTGAGGTTGTTGTTATTGTTGTTATTTATTTGACGTTGTTGTTAATGTTGATTATTTGACGTTGTTGTTGTTGTTGTTTATTTGACGTTGTTGTTGTTGTTGTTTATTTGACGTTGTTGTTGTTGTTGACGTTGTTGTTGTTGTTGTTTATTCGACGTTGTGGTTGTTGTTGTTGTTGTTGTTTATTTGACGTTGTTAATGTTGTTGACGTTGTTGTTGTTGTTGTTTATTTCACGTTGTTGTTGTTGTTATTGTAGTAGTTGTTGTTGTTGTTTATTTGACGTTGTTGTTGTTATTGTTTATTTGACGTTGTTGTTGTTATTTGAGGTTGTTGTTGTTGTATTTGTTGTTGTTGTTGTTGTTGTTTATTTGACGTTGTAGTTGTTGTTGTTTATTTGACGTTATTGTTGTTGTTTATTTGACATTGTTGTTGTTGTTGTTGTTTATTTGACGTTGTTGTTGTTGTTGACGTTGTTGTTGTTGTTTATTTGACGTTGTTGTTATTGTTTATTTGACGTTGTTAATGATGTTGACATTGTTGTTGTTGTTTTTGTTGTTTATTTGACGTTGTTGTTGTTATTGTTGGTGTTGTTGGTGTTTATTTGACATTGTTGTTGTTGTTGACGTTGTTGTTGTTGTTGTTGTTGTTGTTGGTGTTGTTATTGTTGGTGTTGTTATTGTTGTTGTTTATTTGACGTTGTTGTTGTTGTTTATTTGACGTTGTTGTTGTTGACATTGTTGTGGTTGTTGTTTATTTGACGGTGTTGTTGTTGTTGTTTATTTGACAATGTTGTTGTCTTTGATGTTGATGTTGTTGTTGTTGTTTATTTGACATTGTTGTTGTTGTTGTTTATTCGACGTTGTTGTTTTTGTTGTTGATTTGACGTTGTTCTGGTTATTTATTTGACGTTGTTGTTGTTGACGTTGTTATTGTTGTTATTGTTTATTTGACGTTGTTGTTGTTGTTTATTTGACGTAGTTGTTGTTGTTGACGTTGTTGTTGTTGTTGTTTATTTGAAGTTTTTGTTGTTGTTGTTGTTTTTGTTGTTGTTTATTTGACGTTGTTGTTGTTGTTGTTTATTTGACGTTGTTGTTGTTGTTTATTTGACGTTGTTGTTGTTGTTGTTGTTGTTTATTTGACGTTGTAGTTGTTGACATTGTTGCTTTTGTTTATTGGACGTTTATTTGACGTTCTTGTTGTTGTTGTTGTTGTTTATTTGACGTTGTTTTAGTTGTTGTTTATTTGACATTGTTGTTGTTATTTATTTGACGTTGTTGTTGTTGACAATGTTGTTGTTGTTGTTTATTTGACGTTGTTGTTGTTGTTGTTTATTTGACGTAGTTGTTTTAGTTGACGTTGTTGTTGTTTATTTGATGTTTTTGTTGTTGATGATGTTGTTGTTGTTGTTGTTGTTTTTTTGACGTTGTTGTTGTTGTTTATTTGACGTTGTTGTTATTGTTTATTTGACGTTGTTGTTGTTATTGTTGTTGTTTATTTGACGTTGTGTTTGTTGTTTATTTGATGTTGTTGTTGTTGTTTATTTGACGTTGTTGTTGTTGTTATTTATTTGACGTTGTTGTTGTTGTTGTTGTTTATTTGACGTTGTTGTTGTTGTTGTTGTTTATTTGACGTTGTTGTTGTTGTATGTGTTGTTTATTTGACGTTGTGGTTGACGTTGTTGTTGTTGTTGTTGTTTATTTGACGTTGTTAATGTTGTTGACGTTGTTGTTGTTGTTGTTGTTTATTTGACATTTTTGTTGTTGTTGATGTTGTTGTTGTTGTTTATGTTGTTGTTTATTTGACGTTGTTGTTGTTGTTGTTGTTGTTTATTTGACGTTGTTATTGTTGTTTATTTGACGTTGTTTTTGTTATTTGACGTTGTTGTTGTTGTTGTTGTATTTGTTGTTGTTGTTGTTGCTTATTTGACGTTGTTGTTGTTGTTGTTTATTTGACGTTGTTATTGTTGTTGTTGTTTTGGTTGTTGTTGTTTATTTGACGTTGTTGTTGTTGTTTATTTCACGTTGTTGTTGTTGTTGTTATTGTTGTTGTTGTTGTTTATTTAACGTTGTTGTTGTTGTTTTTTGACGTTGTTGTTGTTATTTGACGTTGTTGTTGTTGTTGTTGTATTTGTTGTTGTTGTTGTTCTTGTTTATTTGACATTGTTGTTGTTGTTGTTGTTGTTGTTGTTTATTTGACGTTATTGTTGTTGTTTATTTGACGTTGTTATTGTTGTTGTTGTTGTTTATTTGACGTTGTTGTTGTTGTTGACGTTGTTGTTGTTATTGTTGTTGTTTATTTTACGTTGTTGTTGTTGTTGTTGTTTATTTGACGTTGTTAATGTTGTTGACATTGTTGTTATTGTTTTTATTGTTTATTTGACGTTGTTGTTGTTGTTGTTTATTTGATGTTGTTGTTGTTGTTTATTTGACCTTGTTGTTGTTGTTGTTTATTTGATGTTGTTTTAGTTATTGTTGTTTATTTGACATTGTTGTTGTTGTTGACATAGTTGTTGTTGTTGTTTATTTGGCGTTTTCGTTGTTGTTGTTGTTGACGTTGTTGTTGTTGTTTATTTGATGTTGTTGTTGTTGTTTATTTGACGTTGTTGTTGTTGTTGACATTATTGTTGTTGTTTATTTGACGTTGTTGTTGTTGTTTCTTTGACATTGTTGTTGTTGTTGACGTTGTTGTTGTTGTTGTTGTTGTTTATTTGATATTGTTGTTGTTATTGTTGACGTTGTTGGTGTTGTTATTTATTTGACATTGTTGTTGTTGTTGTTGTTGTTGTTTATTTGACGTTGTTTTAGTTGTTGTTTATTTGACGTTGTTGTTGTTGTTGTTTATTTGACGTTGTTGTTGTTGACATTGTTGCTGTTGTTGTTTATTTGACGTTGTTGTTGTTGTTGTTGTTTATTTGACTTAGTTGTTGTTGTTGACGTTGTTGTTGTTGTTGTTTATTTGACGTTTTTGATGTTGTTGATGTTGTTGTTATTGTTGTTGTTTATTTGACGTTGTTGTTGTTATTTATTTGACGTTGTTGTTATTGTTTAATTGACGTTGTTGTTATTGTTTATTTGACGTTGTTATTGTTGTTATTTATTTGACGTTGTTGTTGTTGTTATTGTTTATTTGACGTTGTTGTTGTTGTTGTTGTTTATTTGACGTTGTTGTTGTTAATGTTTATTTGACAAAGTTGTTGTTGTTGACGTTGTTGTTGTTTATTTGACGTTTTTGTTGGTGTTGATGTTTTTTATTTGACGTTGTTGTTGTTGTTGTTTATTTGACGTTGTTGTTGTCATTGTTGTTATTTATTTGACGTTGTTGTTGTTGTTATTTATTTGACGTTGTTGTTGTTGTTTATTTGACGTTGTTGTTGTTGTTTATTTGACGTTGTTGTTATTATTTGACATTGTTGTTGTTGTATTTGTTGTTCTTGTTGTTGTTTATTTGACGTTGTTGTTGTTTTTGTTGTTTATTTGATGTTGTTGTTGTTGTTAATGTTGGTGTTGTTGTTGTTGTTTATTTGATGTTGTTATTGTTGTTTATTTGACGTTGTTGTTGTTGTTGTTATTGTTGTTGTTTATTTGACATTGCTGTTGTTGCTTATTTGACGTTGTTGTTATTGTTGTTGTTTATTTGACGTTGTTGTTAATGTTGTTTATTTGACGATGTTGTTGTTGTTGTTTATTTGACGTTGTTGTTGTTGTTGTTTATTTGACGTTGTTGTTGTTGTTGTTTATTTGACGTTGTTAATGTTGTTGACGTTGTTGTTGCTGTTGTTTATTTCATGTTGTTGTTTTTGTTGTTATTGTAGTTGTTGTTGTTGTTGTTGTTGTTTATTTGACGTTGTTGTTGTTGTTGTTGTTTATTTGACGATGTTGTTGTTTATTTGACGTTGTTGTTGTTGTTTATTTGACCTTGTTAATGTTGTTGACATTGTTGTTGTTGTTTTTGTTGTTTATTTGACGTTGTTGTTGTTGGTATTATTGTTGGTGTTGGTGTTGTTGTTTATTTGACGTAGTTGTTGTTGTTTACTTGACGTTGTTGTTATTGTTGACGTTGTTATTGTTGTTGTTGTTTATTTGACGGTGTTGTTGTTGCTCTTGTTGTTGTTGTTGTTGTTTATTTGACATTGTTGTTGTTGTTGTTGTTGTTAACGTTGTTGTTGTTGTTTATTTGACGTTGTTGTTGTTTATTTGATGTTGTTGTTATTGTTTATTTGACATTGTTGTTGTTGTTGAAATTATTGTTGTTGTTTATTTGACGTTGTTGTTGTTGTTTATTTGACATTGTTGTTGTTGTTGACGTTGTTGTTGTTGTTGTTGTTGTTTATTTGACATTGTTGTTGTTATTGTTGACGTTGTTGGTGTTGTTATTTATTTGACATTGTTGTTGTTGTTGTTGTTGTTGTTTATTTCACGTTGTTTTAGTTGTTGTTGTTTATTTGACATTGTTGTTGTTGTTTATTTGACGTTGTTGTTGTTGACATTGTTGCTGTTGTTGTTTATTTCACGTTTATTTGACGTTCTTGTTGTTGTTTATTTGACGTTGTTTTAGTTGTTGTTTATTTGACGTTGTTGTTGGTGTTTATTTGACGTTGTTGTTGTTGACATTGTTGCTGTTGTTGTTTATTTGACCTTGTTGTTGTTGTTGTTGTTTATTTGACTTAGTTGTTGTTGTTGACGTTGTTGTTATTGTTGTTTATTTGACGTTTTTGTTGTTGTTGATGTTGTTGTTATTGTTGTTGTTTATTTGACGTTGTTGTTGTTGTTTATTTGACGTTGTTGTTATTGTTTATTTGACGTTGTTGTTATTATTGTTGTTGTTTATTTGACGTTGTTCTTGTTGTTTATTTGATGTTGTTGATGTTGTTGTTGTTTATTTGACGTTGTTGTTGTTGTTTATTTGACGTTGTTATTGTTGTTATTTATTTGACGTTGTTGTTGTTGTTGTTATTGTTTATTTGATGTTGTTGTTGTTGTTGTTTATTTGACGTTGTTGTTGTTAATGTTTATTTGACGTAGTTGTTGTTGTTGACGTTTTTGTTGTTTATTTGACGTTTTTGTTGTTGTTGATGTTATATATTTGACGTTGTTGTTGTTGTTTATTTGACGTTGTTGTTGTCGTTGTTGTTATTTATTTGACGTTGTTGTTG
The DNA here is from genome assembly GCA_948472305.1 of Vicia faba. Taxonomy (NCBI): domain Eukaryota; kingdom Viridiplantae; phylum Streptophyta; class Magnoliopsida; order Fabales; family Fabaceae; genus Vicia; species Vicia faba. The sequence goes on along the minus strand of OX451739.1, from coordinate 315,654,911 downwards.
TTATTTATTTGACGTTGTTGTTGTTTATTTGACGTTGTTGTTGTTGTTTATTTGACGTTGTTATTATTATTTGACATTGTTGTTGTTGTATTTGTTGTTGTTGTTGTTGTTTATTTAACGTTGTTGTTGTTGTTTATTTGACATTGTTAATGTTGTTGACATTGTTGTTGTTGTTGTTTTTGTTGTTTATCTGATGTTGTTGTTGTTGTTGTTAATGTTGGTGTTGTTGTTGTTGTTTATTTGACGTTGTTATTGTTGTTTATTTGACGTTGTTGTTGTTATTGTTGTTGTTTATTTGACATTGCTGTTGTTGCTTATTTGACGTTGTTGTTATTGTTGTTGTTGTTGTTGTTAATGTTGTTTATTTGACGATGTTGTTGTTGTTGTTTATTTGACGTTGTTGTTGTTGTTGTTTATTTGACGTTGTTGTTGTTGTTGTTTATTTGACGTTGTTGTTGTTGTTGTTGTTTATTTGACGTTGTTAATGTTGTTGACGTTGTTGTTGCTGTTGTTTATTTCGTGTTGTTGTTTTTGTTGTTATTGTAGTAGTTGTTGTTGTTGTTGTTGTTTATTTGACGTTGTTGTTGTTGTTGTTGTTTATTTGACGATGTTGTTGTTATTTGACGTTGTTGTTGTTATAGTTGCTGTTGTTATTGTTTATTTGACGTTGTAGTTGTTGTTGTTTATTTGACGTTATTGTTGTTGTTTATTTGACGTTGTTATTGTTGTTGTTGTTGTTGTTTATTTGACGTTGTTGTTGTTGTTGACGTTGTTGTTGTTGTTTATTTGACGTTGTTGTTATTGTTGTTTATTTGACGTTGTTAATGTTGTTGACATTGTTGTTGTTGTTTTTGTTGTTTATTTGACGTTGTTGTTGTTGGTATTATTGTTGGTGTTGGTGTTGTTGTTTATTTGACGTAGTTGTTGTTGTTTATTTGACGTTGTTGTTGTTGTTGACGTTGTTATTGTTGTTGTTGTTGTTTATTTGACGGTGTTGTTGTTGCTCTTGTTGTTGTTGTTGTTTATTTGACATTGTTGTTGTTGTTGTTGTTAACGTTGTTGTTGTTGTTTATTTGACGTTGTTGTTGTTGTTGTTGTTGATTTGACGCTGTTGTTGTTATTTATTTGACGTTGTTGTTGTTGACGATGTTGTTGTTGTTGTTGTTTATTTGACATTGTTGTTGTTGTTTATTTGACGTAGTTGTTGTTGTTGACGTTGTTGTTGTTGTTGTTGTTTATTTGACGTTTTTGTTGTTGTTGATGTTGTTGTTGTTTTTGTTGTTGTTTATTTGACGTTGTTGTTGTTGTTGTTTATTTGACGTTGTTGTTGTTGTTTATTTAACGTTGTTGTTGTCGACATTGTTGTTGTTGTATATTTGACGTTTATTTGACGTTGTTGTTGTTGTTGTTGTTGTTGTTTATTTGACGTTGTTTTAGTTGTTGTTTATTTGACGTTGTTGTTGTTGTTGTTTATTTGACGTTGTTGTTATTGACATTGTTGTTGTTGTTGTTTATTTGATGTTGTTGTTGTTGTTGTTTATTTGACGTAGTTGTTGTTGTTGACGTTGTTGTTGTTTATTTGACGTTTTTGTTATTGTTGATGTTGTTGTTGTTGCTTATTTGACATTTTTGTTATTGTTGATGTTGTTGTTGTTTATTTGACGTTGTTGTTGTTGTTTATTTGACGTTGTTGTTATTGTTTATTTGACGTTGTTGTTGTTATTGTTGTTGTTTATTTGACGTTGTTGTTGTTTATTTGATGTTGTTGTTGTTTATTTGACGTTGTTGTTGTTGTTGTTTATTTGAAGTTGTTGTTGTTATTTATTTGACGTTATTGTTGTTGTTCTTGTTGTTTATTTGACGTTGTTGTTGTTGTTGTTTATTTGACATTGTTGTTGTTGTTGTTTATTTGACGTTGTTCTTGTTGACATTGTTGCTGTTGTTGTTTATTTGACGTTGTTGTTGTTGTTTATAAGACGTTGTTATTGTTGACATTGTTCTTGTTGTTGTTTATTTGACGTTGTTGTTGTTGTTTATTTGACTTAGTTGTTGTAGTTGACGTTGTTGCTGTTGTTGTTTATTTGACATTTTTGTTGTTGTTGATGTTGTTGTTGTTGTTTATTTGACGTTGTTGTTATTGTTTATTTGACGTTGTTGTTGTTATTGTTGTTGTTTATTTGACGATGTTGTTGTTGTTTATTTGATGTTGTTGTTGTTGTTGTTTATTTGACGTTGTTATTGTTGTTATTTATTTGACGTTGTTGTTGTTGTTATTGTTTATTTGACGTTGTTGTTGTTGTTGTTTATTTGACGTTGTTGTTGTTGTTTATTTGACGTTGTTGTTGTTGTTATTGTTGTTGTTTATTTGACATTGTTGTTGTTGCTTATTTGAGGTTGTTGTTATTGTTGTTTTTTATTGACGTTGTTGTTAATGTTGTTTATTTGACGATGTTGTTGTTGTTGTTTATTTGACGTTGTTGTTGTTTATTTGACGTTGTTGTTATTGTTGACGTTGTTTTTGTTGTTGTTTATTCGACGTTGTTGTTGTTGTTGTTTATTTGACGTTGTTAATGTTGTTGACGTTGTTGTTGTTGTTGTTGTTGTTTATTTCACGTTGTTGTTGTTGTTATTGTAGTTGTTGTTGTTGTTGTTTATTTGACGTTGTTGTTGTTGTTGTTTATTTGACGTTGTTGTTGTAATTTGACGTTGTTGTTGTTGTTGTTGTTTATTTGACGTTGTAGTTGTTGTTGTTTATTTGATGTCATTGTTGTTGTTTATTTGACATTGTTATTGTTGTTGTTGTTTATTTGACGTTGTTGTTGTTGTTGACGTTGTTGTTGTTGTTGTTTATTTGACGTTGTTGTTGTTGTTTATTTGACGTTGTTAATGATGTTGACATTGTTGTTGTTGTTTTTGTTGTTTATTTGACGTTGTTGTTGTTGTTATTGTTGGTGTTGTTGTTGTTGTTGTTTATTTGACATTGTTGTTGTTGTTGACGTTGTTGTTGTTGTTGTTGTTTTTTTGACGGTGTTGTTGTTGTTGTTGTTTTTGTTGTTGTTATTTTTGTTGTTGTTTATTTGACATTGTTGTAGTTGTTGTTGTTGACGTTGTTGTTGTTGTTTATTTGACATTGTGGTTGTTGTTGTTGATTTGACGTTGTTGTTGTTGTTGTTGTTGATTTGACGTTGTTGTTGTTATTTATTTGACGTTGTTGTTGTTGACATTGTTGTTGTTGTTATTGTTTATTTGACGTTGTTGTTGTTGTTTATTTGACGACGTTGTTGTTGTTGACGTTGTTGTTGTTGTTGTTTATTTGACGTTTTTGTTGTTGTTGATGTTGTTGTTGTTTTTGTTGTTGTTTATTTGACGTTGTTTATGTTTATTTGACGTTGTTGTTGTTTATTTGACGTTGTTGTTGTTGTTTATTTGACCTTGTTGTTGTTGACATTGTTGTTGTTGTTTATTTGACGTTTATTTGACGTTCTTGTTGTTGTTGTTGTTGGTTTTTATTTGACGTTGTTTTAGTTGTTGTTTATTTGACGTTGTTGTTGTTGACATTGTTGTTGTTGTTGTTTATTTGACGTTGTTGTTGTTGTTTATTTGACATAGTTGTTGTTGTTGACGTTGTTGTTGTTTATTTGACGTTTTTGTTGTTGTTGATGTTGTTGTTGTTGTTGTTTATTTGACGTTGTTGTTGTTGTTGTTTATTTGACGTTGTTGTTATTGTTTATTTGACGTTGTTGTTGTTGTTATTGTTGTTGTTTATTTGACGTTGTTGTTGTTGTTTATTTGATGTTGTTGTTGTTGTTTATTTGACGTTGTTGTTGTTGTTGTTGTTCATTTGACGTTGTTGTTGTTGTTATTTATTTGACGTTGTTGTTATTATTTATTTGACGTTGTTGTTGTTATTGTTTATTTGACGTTGTTGTTGTTTATTTGACGTTATTGTTGTTGTTTATTTGACGTTGTTGTTGTTGCTTATTTGACGTTGTTGTTATTGTTGTTGTTTATTTGACGTTGTTATTGTTGTTGTTTATTTGACGTTGTTGTTGTTGTTGTTGTTGTTGTTGTTGTTTATTTGATGTTGTTGTTGTTGTTGTTTATTTGACGTTGTTGTCGATGTTGTTGTTGTTGTGGTTTATTTGACGTTGTTGACGTTGTTGTTGTTGTTTATTTGACATTTTTGTTGTTGTTGATGTTGTTGTTGTTGTTTATGTTGTTGTTTATTTGACATTGTTGTTGTTGTTGTTGTTGTTTATTTGACATTGTTATTGTTGTTTATTTAACGTTGTTTTTGTTATTTGACGTTGTTGTTGTTGTTGTTGTTGTATTTGTTGTTGTTGTTGTTGCTTATTTGACGTTGCTGTTGTTGTTGTTTATTTGACGTTGTTATTATTGTTGTTGTTTATTTGATGTTGTTTTAGTTGTTGTTGTTTATTTGACGTTGTTGTTGTTTATTTCACGTTGTTGTTGTTGTTGTTAATTTAACGTTGTTGTTGTTGTTGTTGTTGTTTTGACGTTGTTGTTGTTATTTGACGTTGTTTTTGTTGTTGTATTTGTTGTTGTTGTTGTTTATTTGACGTTGTTGTTGTTGTTGTTTATTTGACGTTATTGTTGTTGTTGACGTTGTTATTGTTGTTGTTGTTGTTGTTCTTTATTTGAGGTTGTTGTTGTTTATTTGACGTTGTTGTTGTTGTTGTTTATTTGACGTTGTTAATGTTGTTGACATTGTCGTTGTTGTTTTTATTGTTTATTTGACGTTGTTGTTGTTGTTGTTATTGTTGTGGTTGACATTGTTGTTGTTGTTTATTTGACATTGTTGTTGTTGTTTATTTGATGTTGTTTTAGTTGTTGTTGTTTATTTGTCATTGTTGTTGTTGTTGTTGACATAGTTGTTGTTGTTGTTTATTTGACATTGTTGTTGTTGTTGAAGTTGTTGTTGTTGTTTATTTGACGTTGTTGTTGTTGATTATTTGACGTTGTTGTTGTTGTTGACATTGTTGTTGTTGTTTATTTGACGTTGTTGTTGTTGTTGTTTATTTGACATTGTTGTTGTTGTTGACGTTGTTGTTGTTGTTGTTGTTTATTTGACATTGTTGTTGTTGTTGTTTATTTGACGTTGTTGTTGTTGTTGACGTTGTTGGTGTTGTTGTTTATTTGACGTTGTTGTTGTTGTTGTTGTTGTTGTTGTTTATATCACGTTGTTTTAGTTGTTGTTGTTTATTTGACATTGTTGTTGTTGTTGTTTATTTGACGTTGTTGTTGCTGACATTGTTGCTGTTGTTGTTTATTTGACGGTTTTGTTGTTGTTGTTTATTTGACGTTGTTTTAGTTGTTGTTTATTTGACGTTGTTGTTGTTGTTTATATGACGTTGTTGTTGTTGACATTGTTGTTGTTGTTTATTTGACGTTGTTGTTGTTGTTTATTTGACTTAGTTGTTGTTGTTGACGTTGTTGTTGTTGTTTATTTGACATTTTTGTTGTTGTTGATGTTGTTGTTGTTGTTTATTTGACGTTGTTTTTATTGTTTATTTGACGTTGTTGTTATTGTTGTTGTTTATTTGACGTTGTTGTTGTTGTTTATTTGATGTTGTTGTTGTTGTTGTTTATTTGACGTTGTTGTTGTTGTTGTTTATTTGACGTTGTTGTTGTTGTTATTTATTTGACGTTGTTGTTGTTGTTATTGTTTATTTGACGTTGTTGTTGTTGTTGTTGTTTATTTGACGTTGTTGTTGTTGTTTATTTGACGTTGTTGTTGTTGTTATTGTTGTTGTTTATTTGACATTGTTGTTGTTGCTTATTTGAGGTTGTTGTTATTGTTGTTATTTATTTGACGTTGTTGTTAATGTTGATTATTTGACGTTGTTGTTGTTATTGTTTATTTGACGTTGTTGTTGTTATTTGAGGTTGTTGTTGTTGTATTTGTTGTTGTTGTTGTTGTTGTTTATTTGACGTTGTAGTTGTTGTTGTTTATTTGACGTTATTGTTGTTGTTTATTTGACATTGTTGTTGTTGTTGTTGTTTATTTGACGTTGTTGTTGTTGTTGACGTTGTTGTTGTTGTTTATTTGACGTTGTTGTTATTGTTTATTTGACGTTGTTAATGATGTTGACATTGTTGTTGTTGTTTTTGTTGTTTATTTGACGTTGTTGTTGTTATTGTTGGTGTTGTTGGTGTTTATTTGACATTGTTGTTGTTGTTGACGTTGTTGTTGTTGTTGTTGTTGTTTATTTGACGGTGTTGTTGTTGTTGTTGTTGTTTATTTGACATTGTTGTTGTTGTTTTGACGTTGTTGTTGTTGTTTATTTAACGTTGTTGTTGTTGTTGTTGTTTATTTGACGTTGTTGTTGTTGTTGTTGATTTGATGCTGTTGTTAAATTTTTTGACGTTGTTGTTGTTGACGTTGTTGTTGTTGTTATTTTTTATTTGACATTGTTGTTGTTGTTTATTTGACGTAGTTGTTATTGTTGACGTTGTTGTTGTTGTTTATTTGACGTTTTTGTTGGTGTTGTTTTTGTTGTTGTTTATTTGACGTTGTTGTTGTTGTTGTTTATTTGACGTTGTTGTTGTTGTTGTTTATTTGACGTTGTTGTTGTTGACATTGTTGCTGTTGTTTATTTGACGTTTATTTAACGTTGTTGTTGTTGTTGACATTGTTGTTGTTGTTGTTTATTTGACATTGTTGTTGTAGACATTGTTGCTGTTGTTGTTTATTTGACGTTGTTGTTGTTGTTGTTGTTGTTTATTTGACGTAGTTGTTGTTGTTGACATTGTTGTTGTTTATTTGACGTTTTTGTTGTTGTTGATGTTGTTGTTGTTGTTTTTTAATTGACGTTGTTATTGTTGTTGTTTATTTGACATTGTTGTTGTTTATTTGACGTTGTTGTTGTTAACATTGTTGCTGTTGTTGTTTATTTGACGTTTATTTGACGTTGTTGTTGTTGTTGTTGTTTATTTGACGTTGTTTTAGTTGTTGTTAATTTGACGTTGTTGTTGTTGTTTATATGACGTTGTTGTTGACATTGTTGTTGTTGTTGTTTATTTGACGTTGTTGTTGTTGTTGACGTTGTTGTTGTTGTTTATTTGACGTTGTTGTTATTGTTTATTTGACGTTGTTAATGATGTTGACATTGTTGTTGTTGTTTTTGTTGTTTATTTGACGTTGTTGTTGTTGTTTTTGTTGTTTATTTGACGTTGTTGTTGTTTATTTGACGTTGTTGTTGTTGTTTTTGTTGTTTATTTGACTTAGTTGTTGTTGTTGTTGACGTTGTTGCTGTTGTTGTTTATTTGACATTTTTGTTGTTGTTGATGTTGTTGTTGTTGTTTATTTGACGTTGTTGTTATTGTTTATTTGACGTTGTTGTTGTTATTGTTGTTGTTTATTTGACGATGTTGTTGTTGTTTATTTGATGTTGTTGTTGTTGTTTATTTGACGTTGTGTTGTTGTTGTTTATTTGACGTTGTTGTTGTTATTTATTTGACGTTGTTGTTGTTGTTGTTGTTGTTATTGTTTATTTGACGTTGTTGTTGTTGTTGTTGTTTATTTGACGTTGTTGTTGTTGTTATTGCTGTTGTTTATTTGACATTGTTGTTGTTGCTTATTTGAGGTTGTTGTTATTGTTGTTGTTTATTTGACGTTGTTGTTAATGTTGTTTATTTGACGATGTTGTTGTTGTTGTTTATTTTACGTTGTTGTTGTTTATTTGACGTTGTTGTTGTTGTTGTTGTTGACGTTGTTGTTGTTGTTTATTCGACGTTGTTGTTGTTGTTGTTTATTTGACATTGTTAATGTTGTTGACGTTGTTGTTGTTGTTGTTTATTTCACGTTGTTGTTGTTATTGTAGTTGTTGTTGTTGTTGTTTATTTGACGTTGTTGTTGTTGTTTATTTGACGTTGTTGTTGTAATTTGACTTTGTTGTTGTTGTTGTTTATTTGACGTTGTAGTTGTTGTTGTTTATTTGATGTTATTGTTGTTGTTTATTTGACATTGTTATTGTTGTTGTTGTTTATTTGACGTTGTTGTTGTTGTTGACGTTGTTGTTGTTGTTTATTTGACGTTGTTGTTGTTGTTTATTTGACATTGTTAATGATGTTGACATTGTTGTTGTTGTTTTTGTTGTTTATTTGACGTTGTTGTTGTTGTTATTGTTGGTGTTGTTGTTGTTGTTGTTTATTTGACATTGTTATTGTTGTTGACGTTGTTGTTGTTGTTGTTTTTACGGTGTTGTTTTTGTTGTTGTTATTTTTGTTGTTGTTTATTTGACATTGTTGTAGTTATTGTTGTTGACGTTGTTGTTGTTGTTTATTTGACGTTGTGGTTGTTGTTGTTGATTTGACGTTGTTGTTGTTGTTGTTGATTTGACGTTGTTGTTGTTATTTATTTGACGTTGTTGTTGTTGTTATTGTTTATTTGACCTTGTTGTTGTTGTTTATTTGACGACGTTGTTGTTGTTGACGTTGTTGTTGTTGTTGTTTATTTGACGTTTTTGTTGTTGTTGATGTTGTTGTTGTTTTTGTTGTTGTTTATTTGACGTTGTTGTTGTTTATTTGACGTTGTTGTTGTTTATTTGACGTTGTTGTTGTTGTTGTTTATTTGACCTTGTTGTTGTTGACATTGTTGTTGTTGTTTATTTGACGTTTATTTGACGTTCTTGTTGTTGTTGTTGTTGGTTTTTATTTGACGTTGTTTTAGTTGTTGTTTATTTGACGTTGTTGTTGTTGACATTGTTGTTGTTGTTGTTTATTTGACGTTGTTGTTGTTGTTTATTTGACGTAGTTGTTGTTGTTGACGTTGTTGTTGTTTATTTGACGTTTTTGTTGTTGTTGATGTTGTTGTTGTTGTTGTTTATTTGACGTTGTTGTTGTTGTTGTTTATTTGACGTTGTTGTTATTGTTTATTTGACGTTGTTGTTGTTGTTATTGTTGTTGTTTATTTGACGTTGTTGTTGTTGTTTATTTGATGTTGTTGTTGTTGTTTATTTGACGTTGTTGTTGTTGTTGTTCATTTGACGTTGTTGTTGTTGTTATTTATTTGACGTTGTTGTTATTATTTATTTGACGTTGTTGTTGTTATTGTTTATTTGACGTTGTTGTTGTTGTTTATTTGACGTTATTGTTGTTGTTTATTTGATGTTGTTATTGTTGTTGTTGTTCTTGTTTATTTGACGTTGTTGTTGTTGTTGACGTTGTTGTTGTTGTTGTTGTTTATTTGACGTTGTTGTTGTTGTTGTTTATTTGACGTTGTTGTCGATGTTGTTGTTGTTGTGGTTTATTTGACGTTGTTGATGTTGTTGTTGTTGTTTATTTGACATTTTTGTTGTTGTTGATGTTGTTGTTGTTGTTTATGTTGTTGTTTATTTGACATTGTTGTTGTTGTTGTTTATTTGACATTGTTATTGTTGTTTATTTAACGTTGTTTTTGTTATTTGACGTTGTTGTTGTTGTTGTTGTATTTGTTGTTGTTGTTGTTGCTTATTTGACGTTGCTGTTGTTGTTGTTGTTTATTTGACGTTGTTATTATTGTTGTTGTTTATTTGATGTTGTTTTAGTTGTTGTTGTTTATTTGACGTTGTTGTTGTTTATTTCACGTTGTTGTTGTTGTTGTTTATTTAACGTTGTTGTTGTTGTTGTTTTTGTTTTGACGTTGTTGTTGTTATTTGACGTTGTTTTTGTTGTTGTATTTGTTGTTGTTGTTGTTGTTGTTTATTTGACGTTGTTGTTGTTGTTGTTTATTTGACGTTATTGTTGTTGTTGACGTTGTTGTTGTTGTTGTTGTTCTTTATTTGAGGTTGTTGTTGTTTATTTGACGTTGTTGTTGTTGTTGTTTATTTGACGTTGTTAATGTTGTTGACATTGTCGTTGTTGTTTTTATTGTTTATTTGACGTTGTTGTTGTTGTTGTTGTTGTTGTTGTTATTGTTGTGGTTGACATTGTTGTTGTTGTTTATTTGACATTGTTGTTGTTGTTGTTGTTGTTGTTATTGTTGTGGTTGACATTGTTGTTGTTGTTGACATAGTTGTTGTTGTTGTTTATTTGACGTTGTTGTTGTTGTTGAAGTTGTTGTTGTTGTTTATTTGACGTTGTTGTTGTTGATTATTTGACGTTGTTGTTGTTGTTGACATTGTTGTTGTTGTTTATTTGACGTTGTTGTTGTTGTTGTTTATTTGACATTGTTGTTGTTGTTGACGTTGTTGTTGTTGTTGTTGTTTATTTGACATTGTTGTTGTTGTTGTTTATTTGACGTTGTTGTTGTTGTTGACGTTGTTGGTGTTGTTGTTTATTTGACGTTGTTGTTGTTGTTATTGTTGTTGTTGTTGTTGTATATATCACGTTGTTTTAGTTGTTGTTGTTTATTTGACATTGTTGTTGTTGTTGTTTATTTGACGTTGTTGTTGTTGACATTGTTGCTGTTGTTGTTTATTTGACGGTTTTGTTGTTGTTGTTTATTTGACGTTGTTTTAGTTGTTGTTTATTTGACGTTGTTGTTGTTGTTTATATGACGTTGTTGTTGTTGACATTGTTGTTGTTGTTGTTTATTTGACGTTGTTGTTGTTGTTTATTTGACTTAGTTGTTGTTGTTGACGTTGTTGTTGTTGTTTATTTGACATTTTTGTTGTTGTTGATGTTGTTGTTGTTGTTGTTTATTTGACGTTGTTGTTATTGTTTATTTGACGTTGTTGTTGTTATTGTTGTTGTTTATTTGACGTTGTTGTTGTTGTTGTTGTTTATTTGACGTTGTTGTTGTTGTTTATTTGACGTTGTTGTTGTTGTTATTTATTTGACATTGTTGTTGTTGTTATTGTTTATTTGACGTTGTTGTTGTTGTTGTTGTTTATTTGACGTTGTTGTTGTTGTTTATTTGACGTTGTTGTTGTTGTTATTGTTGTTGTTTATTTGACATTGTTGTTGTTGCTTATTTGAGGTTGTTGTTATTGTTGTTGTTTATTTGACGTTGTTGTTAATGTTGATTATTTGACGTTGTTGTTGTTGTTGTTTATTTGACGTTGTTGTTGTTGTTGTTTATTTGACGTTGTTGTTGTTGTTGACGTTGTTGTTGTTGTTGTTTATTCGACGTTGTGGTTGTTGTTGTTGTTGTTGTTGTTGTTTATTTGACGTTGTTAATGTTGTTGACGTTGTTGTTGTTGTTGTTTATTTCACGTTGTTGTTGTTGTTATTGTAGTTGTTGTTGTTGTTGTTTATTTGACGTTGTTGTTGTTGTTGTTTATTTGACGTTGTTGTTGTTATTTGAGGTTGTTGTTGTTGTATTTGTTGTTGTTGTTGTTGTTGTTGTTTATTTGACGTTGTAGTTGTTGTTGTTTATTTGACGTTATTGTTGTTGTTTATTTGACATTGTTGTTGTTGTTGTTGTTTATTTGACGTTGTTGTTGTTGTTGACGTTGTTGTTGTTATTTATTTGACGTTGTTGTTATTGTTTATTTGACGTTGTTAATGATGTTGACATTGTTGTTGTTGTTTTTGTTGTTTATTTGACGTTGTTGTTGTTGTTATTGTTGGTGTTGTTGGTGTTTATTTGACATTGTTGTTGTTGTTGACGTTGTTGTTGTTGTTGTTGTTGTTGTTTATTTGACGGTGTTGTTGTTGTTGTTGTTTATTTGACATTGTTGTTGTTGTTTTGACGTTGTTGTTGTTGTTTATTTAACGTTGTTGTTGTTGTTGTTTATTTGACGTTGTTGTTGTTGTTGTTGATTTGACGCTGTTGTTGTTATTTATTTGACGTTGTTGTTGTTGACGTTGTTGTTGTGGTTATTTTTTATTTGACATTGTTGTTGTTGTTTATTTGACGTAGTTGTTGTTGTTGACGTTGTTGTTGTTGTTTATTTGACGTTTTTGTTGTTGTTGACGTTGTTGTTGTTGTTGTTGTTGTTTATTTGACGGTGTTGTTGTTGTTGTTGTTTATTTGACATTGTTGTTGTTGTTTTGACGTTGTTGTTGTTGTTTATTTAACGTTGTTGTTGTTGTTGTTTATTTGACGTTGTTGTTGTTGTTGTTGATTTGACGCTGTTGTTGTTATTTATTTGACGTTGTTGTTGTTGACGTTGTTGTTGTGGTTATTTTTTATTTGACATTGTTGTTGTTGTTTATTTGACGTAGTTGTTGTTGTTGACGTTGTTGTTGTTGTTGTTTATTTGACGTTTTTGTTGTTGTTGATGTTGTTGTTGTTTTTGTTGTTGTTTATTTGACGTTGTTGTTGTTGTTGTTGTTTAATTGACGTTGTTGTTGTTGTTGTTGTTTATTTGACGTTGTTGTTGTTGACATTGTTGTTGTTGTTTATTTGACGTTTATTTAACGTTGTTGTTGTTGTTGTTTATTTGACGTTGTTGTTGTTGACATTGTTGTTGTTGTTGTTTATTTGACATTGTTGTTGTTGACATTGTTGCTGTTGTTGTTTATTTGACATTGTTGTTGTTGTTGTTGTTTATTTGACGTAGTTGTTGTTGTTGACATTGTTGTTGTTTATTTGACGTTTTTGTTGTTGTTGATGTTGTTGTTGTTGTTTTTTAATTGACGTTGTTGTTGTTGTTATTTATTTGACGTTGTTGTTGTTTATTTGACGTTGTTGTTGTTGACATTGTTGCTGTTGTTGTTTATTTGACGTTTATTTGACGTTGTTGTTGTTGTTGTTGTTTATTTGACGTTGTTTTAGTTGTTGTTTATTTGACGTTGTTGTTGTTGTTTATATGACGTTGTTGTTGACATTGTTGTTGTTGTTGTTTATTTGACGTTGTTGTTGTTGTTGACGTTGTTGTTGTTGTTTATTTGACGTTGTTGTTATTGTTTATTTGACGTTGTTAATGATGTTGACATTGTTGTTGTTGTTTTTGTTGTTTATTTGACGTTGTTGTTGTTGTTTTTGTTGTTTATTTGACGTTGTTGTTGTTTATTTGACGTTGTTGTTGTTGTTTATTTGACTTAGTTGTTGTTGTTGTTGACGTTGTTGCTGTTGTTGTTTATTTGACATTTTTGTTGTTGTTGATGTTGTTGTTGTTGTTTATTTGATGTTGTTGTTATTGTTTATTTGACGTTGTTGTTGTTATTATTGTTGTTTATTTGACGATGTTGTTGTTGTTTATTTGATGTTGTTGTTGTTGTTTATTTGACGTTGTTGTTGTTGTTGTTTATTTGACGTTGTTGTTGTTGTTATTTATTTGACGTTGTTGTTGTTGTTATTGTTTATTTGACGTTGTTGTTGTTGTTGTTTATTTGACGTTGTTGTTGTTGTTATTGTTGTTGTTTATTTGACATTGTTGTTGTTGCTTATTTGAGGTTGTTGTTATTGTTGTTGTTTATTTGACGTTGTTGTTAATGTTGTTTATTTGACGATGTTGTTGTTGTTGTTTATTTGACGTTGTTGTTGTTTATTTGACGTTGTTGTTGTTGTTGTTTATTCGACGTTGTTGTTGTTGTTGTTTATTTGACGTTGTTAATGTTGTTGACGTTGTTGTTGTTGTTGTTTATTTCACGTTGTTGTTGTTGTTGTTATTGTAGTTGTTGTTTTTGTTGTTTATTTGACGTTGTTGTTGTTGTTGTTTATTTGACGTTGTTGTTGTAATTTGACGTTGTTGTTGTTGTTGTTTATTTGACGTTGTAGTTGTTGTTGTTTATTTGATGTTATTGTTGTTGTTTATTTGACATTGTTATTGTTGTTGTTGTTTATTTGACGTTGTTGTTGTTGTTGACGTTGTTGTTGTTGTTTATTTGACGTTGTTGTTGTTGTTTATTTGACGTTGTTAATGATGTTGACAATGTTGTTGTTGTTTTTGTTGTTTATTTGACGTTGTTGTTGTTGTTGTTATTGTTGGTGTTGTTGTTGTTGTTGTTGTTTATTTGACATTGTTGTTGTTGTTGACGTTGTTGTTGTTGTTGTTGTTTTTTTGAAGGTGTTGTTGTTGTTGTTTTTGTTGTTGTTATTTTTGTTGTTGTTTATTTGACATTGTTGTTGTTGTTGTTGTTTATTTGACATTGTTATTGTTGTTTATTTAACGTTGTTTTTGTTATTTGACGTTGTTGTTGTTGTTGTTGTTGCTTACTGGACGTTGCTGTTGTTGTTGTTTATTTGACGTTGTTTTTATTGTTGTTGTTTATTTGATGTTGTTTTAGTTGTTGTTGTTTATTTGACGTTGTTGTTGTTTATTTCACGTTGTTGTTGTTGTTGTTTATTTAACGTTGTTGTTGTTGTTGTTGTTGTTTTGACGTTGTTGTTGTTATTTGACGTTGTTTTTGTTGTTGTATTTGTTGTTGTTGTTGTTGTTGTTGTTGTTTATTTGACGTTGTTGTTGTTGTTGTTGCTTATTTGACGTTGTTGTTGTTGTTATTATTTATTTGACGTTGTTGTTGTTATTGTTTATTTGACGTTGTTGTTGTTGTTTATTTGACATTGTTGTTGTTGTTGACGTTGTTGTTGTTGTTGTTGTTTTGACGGTGTTGTTGTTGTTGTTGTTTTTGTTGTTGTTATTTTTGTTGTTGTTTATTTGACATTGTTGTAGTTGTTGTTGTTGACGTTGTTGTTGTTGTTTATTTGACGTTGTGGTTGTTGTTGTTGATTTGACGTTGTTGTTGTTGTTGTTGATTTGACGTTGTTGTTGTTATTTATTTGACGTTGTTGTTGTTGTTATTGTTTATTTGACGTTGTTGTTGTTGTTTATTTGACGACGTTGTTGTTGTTGACGTTGTTGTTGTTGTTGTTTATTTGACGTTGTTGTTGTTGTTGTTGATTTGACGCTGTTGTTGTTATTTATTTGACGTTGTTGTTGTTGACGTTGTTGTTGTGGTTATTTTTTATTTGACATTGTTGTTGTTGTTTATTTGACGTAGTTGTTGTTGTTGACGTTGTTGTTGTTGTTTATTTGACGTTTTTGTTGTTGTTGACGTTGTTGTTGTTGTTGTTGTTGTTGTTTATTTGACGGTGTTGTTGTTGTTGTTGTTTATTTGACATTGTTGTTGTTGTTTTGACGTTGTTGTTGTTGTTTATTTAACGTTGTTGTTGTTGTTGTTTATTTGACGTTGTTGTTGTTGTTGTTGATTTGACGCTGTTGTTGTTATTTATTTGACGTTGTTGTTGTTGACGTTGTTGTTGTGGTTATTTTTTATTTGACATTGTTGTTGTTGTTTATTTGACGTAGTTGTTGTTGTTGACGTTGTTGTTGTTGTTGTTTATTTGACGTTTTTGTTGTTGTTGATGTTGTTGTTGTTTTTGTTGTTGTTTATTTGACGTTGTTGTTGTTGTTGTTGTTTAATTGACGTTGTTGTTGTTGTTGTTGTTTATTTGACGTTGTTGTTGGTGACATTGTTGTTGTTGTTTATTTGACGTTTATTTAACGTTGTTGTTGTTGTTGTTTATTTGACGTTGTTGTTGTTGACATTGTTGTTGTTGTTGTTTATTTGACATTGTTGTTGTTGACATTGTTGCTGTTGTTGTTTATTTGACATTGTTGTTGTTGTTGTTGTTTATTTGACGTAGTTGTTGTTGTTGACATTGTTGTTGTTTATTTGACGTTTTTGTTGTTGTTGATGTTGTTGTTGTTGTTTTTTAATTGACGTTGTTGTTGTTGTTATTTATTTGACGTTGTTGTTGTTTATTTGACGTTGTTGTTGTTGACATTGTTGCTGTTGTTGTTTATTTGACGTTTATTTGACGTTGTTGTTGTTGTTGTTGTTTATTTGACGTTGTTTTAGTTGTTGTTTATTTGACGTTGTTGTTGTTGTTTATATGACGTTGTTGTTGACATTGTTGTTGTTGTTGTTTATTTGACGTTGTTGTTGTTGTTGACGTTGTTGTTGTTGTTTATTTGACGTTGTTGTTATTGTTTATTTGACGTTGTTAATGATGTTGACATTGTTGTTGTTGTTTTTGTTGTTTATTTGACGTTGTTGTTGTTGTTTTTGTTGTTTATTTGACGTTGTTGTTGTTTATTTGACGTTGTTGTTGTTGTTTATTTGACTTAGTTGTTGTTGTTGTTGACGTTGTTGCTGTTGTTGTTTATTTGACATTTTTGTTGTTGTTGATGTTGTTGTTGTTGTTTATTTGATGTTGTTGTTATTGTTTATTTGACGTTGTTGTTGTTATTATTGTTGTTTATTTGACGATGTTGTTGTTGTTTATTTGATGTTGTTGTTGTTGTTTATTTGACGTTGTTGTTGTTGTTGTTTATTTGACGTTGTTGTTGTTGTTATTTATTTGACGTTGTTGTTGTTGTTATTGTTTATTTGACGTTGTTGTTGTTGTTGTTTATTTGACGTTGTTGTTGTTGTTATTGTTGTTGTTTATTTGACATTGTTGTTGTTGCTTATTTGAGGTTGTTGTTATTGTTGTTGTTTATTTGACGTTGTTGTTAATGTTGTTTATTTGACGATGTTGTTGTTGTTGTTTATTTGACGTTGTTGTTGTTTATTTGACGTTGTTGTTGTTGTTGTTTATTCGACGTTGTTGTTGTTGTTGTTTATTTGACGTTGTTAATGTTGTTGACGTTGTTGTTGTTGTTGTTTATTTCACGTTGTTGTTGTTGTTATTGTAGTTGTTGTTTTTGTTGTTTATTTGACGTTGTTGTTGTTGTTGTTTATTTGACGTTGTTGTTGTAATTTGACGTTGTTGTTGTTGTTGTTTATTTGACGTTGTAGTTGTTGTTGTTTATTTGATGTTATTGTTGTTGTTTATTTGACATTGTTATTGTTGTTGTTGTTTATTTGACGTTGTTGTTGTTGTTGACGTTGTTGTTGTTGTTTATTTGACGTTGTTGTTGTTGTTTATTTGACGTTGTTAATGATGTTGACAATGTTGTTGTTGTTTTTGTTGTTTATTTGACGTTGTTGTTGTTGTTGTTATTGTTGGTGTTGTTGTTGTTGTTGTTGTTTATTTGACATTGTTGTTGTTGTTGACGTTGTTGTTGTTGTTGTTGTTTTTTTGACGGTGTTGTTGTTGTTGTTTTTGTTGTTGTTATTTTTGTTGTTGTTTATTTGACATTGTTGTTGTTGTTGTTGTTTATTTGACATTGTTATTGTTGTTTATTTAACGTTGTTTTTGTTATTTGACGTTGTTGTTGTTGTTGTTGTTGCTTACTGGATGTTGCTGTTGTTGTTGTTTATTTGACGTTGTTTTTATTGTTGTTGTTTATTTGATGTTGTTTTAGTTGTTGTTGTTTATTTGACGTTGTTGTTGTTTATTTCACGTTGTTGTTGTTGTTGTTTATTTAACGTTGTTGTTGTTGTTGTTGTTGTTGTTTTGACGTTGTTGTTGTTATTTGACGTTGTTTTTGTTGTTGTATTTGTTGTTGTTGTTGTTGTTGTTGTTTATTTGACGTTGTTGTTGTTGTTGTTGTTGTTTATTTGACGTTGTTGTTGTTGTTATTATTTATTTGACGTTGTTGTTGTTATTGTTTATTTGACGTTGTTGTTGTTGTTTATTTGACATTGTTGTTGTTGTTGACGTTGTTGTTGTTGTTGTTGTTTTGACGGTGTTGTTGTTGTTGTTGTTTTTGTTGTTGTTATTTTTGTTGTTGTTTATTTGACATTGTTGTAGTTGTTGTTGTTGACGTTGTTGTTGTTGTTTATTTGACGTTGTGGTTGTTGTTGTTGATTTGACGTTGTTGTTGTTGTTGTTGATTTGACGTTGTTGTTGTTATTTATTTGACGTTGTTGTTGTTGTTATTGTTTATTTGACGTTGTTGTTGTTGTTGTTTATTTGACGACGTTGTTGTTGTTGACGTTGTTGTTGTTGTTGTTTATTTGACGTTGTTGTTGTTGTTGTTGATTTGACGCTGTTGTTGTTATTTATTTGACGTTGTTGTTGTTGACGTTGTTGTTGTGGTTATTTTTTATTTGACATTGTTGTTGTTGTTTATTTGACGTAGTTGTTGTTGTTGACGTTGTTGTTGTTGTTTATTTGACGTTTTTGTTGTTGTTGACGTTGTTGTTGTTGTTGTTGTTGTTGTTTATTTGACGGTGTTGTTGTTGTTGTTGTTTATTTGACATTGTTGTTGTTGTTTTGACGTTGTTGTTGTTGTTTATTTAACGTTGTTGTTGTTGTTGTTTATTTGACGTTGTTGTTGTTGTTGTTGATTTGACGCTGTTGTTGTTATTTATTTGACGTTGTTGTTGTTGACGTTGTTGTTGTGGTTATTTTTTATTTGACATTGTTGTTGTTGTTTATTTGACGTAGTTGTTGTTGTTGACGTTGTTGTTGTTGTTGTTTATTTGACGTTTTTGTTGTTGTTGATGTTGTTGTTGTTTTTGTTGTTGTTTATTTGACGTTGTTGTTGTTGTTGTTGTTTAATTGACGTTGTTGTTGTTGTTGTTGTTTATTTGACGTTGTTGTTGTTGACATTGTTGTTGTTGTTTATTTGACGTTTATTTAACGTTGTTGTTGTTGTTGTTTATTTGACGTTGTTGTTGTTGACATTGTTGTTGTTGTTGTTTATTTGACATTGTTGTTGTTGACATTGTTGCTGTTGTTGTTTATTTGACATTGTTGTTGTTGTTGTTGTTTATTTGACGTAGTTATTGTTGTTGACATTGTTGTTGTTTATTTGACGTTTTTGTTGTTGTTGATGTTGTTGTTGTTGTTGTTGTTTTTTAATTGACGTTGTTGTTGTTGTTATTTATTTGACGTTGTTGTTGTTTATTTGACGTTGTTGTTGTTGACATTGTTGCTGTTGTTGTTTATTTGACGTTTATTTGACGTTGTTGTTGTTGTTGTTGTTTATTTGACGTTGTTTTAGTTGTTGTTTATTTGACGTTGTTGTTGTTGTTTATATGACGTTGTTGTTGACATTGTTGTTGTTGTTGTTTATTTGACGTTGTTGTTGTTGTTGACGTTGTTGTTGTTGTTTATTTGACGTTGTTGTTATTGTTTATTTGACGTTGTTAATGATGTTGACATTGTTGTTGTTGTTTTTGTTGTTTATTTGACGTTGTTGTTGTTGTTTTTGTTGTTTATTTGACGTTGTTGTTGTTTATTTGACGTTGTTGTTGTTGTTTATTTGACTTAGTTGTTGTTGTTGTTGACGTTGTTGCTGTTGTTGTTTATTTGACATTTTTGTTGTTGTTGATGTTGTTGTTGTTGTTTATTTGATGTTGTCGTTATTGTTTATTTGACGTTGTTGTTGTTATTATTGTTGTTTATTTGACGATGTTGTTGTTGTTTATTTGATGTTGTTGTTGTTGTTTATTTGACGTTGTTGTTGTTGTTGTTTATTTGACGTTGTTGTTGTTGTTATTTATTTGACGTTGTTGTTGTTGTTATTGTTTATTTGACGTTGTTGTTGTTGTTGTTTATTTGACGTTGTTGTTGTTGTTATTGTTGTTGTTTATTTGACATTGTTGTTGTTGCTTATTTGAGGTTGTTGTTATTGTTGTTGTTTATTTGACGTTGTTGTTAATGTTGTTTATTTGACGATGTTGTTGTTGTTGTTTATTTGACGTTGTTGTTGTTTATTTGACGTTGTTGTTGTTGTTGTTTATTCGACGTTGTTGTTGTTGTTGTTTATTTGACGTTGTTAATGTTGTTGACGTTGTTGTTGTTGTTGTTTATTTCACGTTGTTGTTGTTGTTATTGTAGTTGTTGTTTTTGTTGTTTATTTGACGTTGTTGTTGTTGTTGTTTATTTGACGTTGTTGTTGTTGTAATTTGACGTTGTTGTTGTTGTTGTTTATTTGACGTTGTAGTTGTTGTTGTTTATTTGATGTTATTGTTGTTGTTTATTTGACATTGTTATTGTTGTTGTTGTTTATTTGACGTTGTTGTTGTTGTTGACGTTGTTGTTGTTGTTTATTTGACGTTGTTGTTGTTGTTTATTTGACGTTGTTAATGATGTTGACAATGTTGTTGTTGTTTTTGTTGTTTATTTGACGTTGTTGTTGTTGTTGTTATTGTTGGTGTTGTTGTTGTTGTTGTTGTTTATTTGACATTGTTGTTGTTGTTGACGTTGTTGTTGTTGTTGTTGTTTTTTTGACGGTGTTGTTGTTGTTGTTTTTGTTGTTGTTATTTTTGTTGTTGTTTATTTGACATTGTTGTTGTTGTTGTTGTTTATTTGACATTGTTATTGTTGTTTATTTAACGTTGTTTTTGTTATTTGACGTTGTTGTTGTTGTTGTTGTTGCTTACTGGACGTTGCTGTTGTTGTTGTTTATTTGACGTTGTTTTTATTGTTGTTGTTTATTTGATGTTGTTTTAGTTGTTGTTGTTTATTTGACGTTGTTGTTGTTTATTTCACGTTGTTGTTGTTGTTGTTTATTTAACGTTGTTGTTGTTGTTGTTGTTGTTGTTTTGACGTTGTTGTTGTTATTTGACGTTGTTTTTGTTGTTGTATTTGTTGTTGTTGTTGTTGTTGTTGTTTATTTGACGTTGTTGTTGTTGTTGTTGTTTATTTGACGTTGTTGTTGTTGTTATTATTTATTTGACGTTGTTGTTGTTATTGTTTATTTGACGTTGTTGTTGTTGTTTATTTGACATTGTTGTTGTTGTTGACGTTGTTGTTGTTGTTGTTGTTTTGACGGTGTTGTTGTTGTTGTTGTTTTTGTTGTTGTTATTTTTGTTGTTGTTTATTTGACATTGTTGTAGTTGTTGTTGTTGACGTTGTTGTTGTTGTTTATTTGACGTTGTGGTTGTTGTTGTTGATTTGACGTTGTTGTTGTTGTTGTTGATTTGACGTTGTTGTTGTTATTTATTTGACGTTGTTGTTGTTGTTATTGTTTATTTGACGTTGTTGTTGTTGTTTATTTGACGACGTTGTTGTTGTTGACGTTGTTGTTGTTGTTGTTTATTTGACGTTGTTGTTGTTGTTGTTGATTTGACGCTGTTGTTGTTATTTATTTGACGTTGTTGTTGTTGACGTTGTTGTTGTGGTTATTTTTTATTTGACATTGTTGTTGTTGTTTATTTGACGTAGTTGTTGTTGTTGACGTTGTTGTTGTTGTTTATTTGACGTTTTTGTTGTTGTTGACGTTGTTGTTGTTGTTGTTGTTGTTGTTTATTTGACGGTGTTGTTGTTGTTGTTGTTTATTTGACATTGTTGTTGTTGTTTTGACGTTGTTGTTGTTGTTTATTTAACGTTGTTGTTGTTGTTGTTTATTTGACGTTGTTGTTGTTGTTGTTGATTTGACGCTGTTGTTGTTATTTATTTGACGTTGTTGTTGTTGACGTTGTTGTTGTGGTTATTTTTTATTTGACATTGTTGTTGTTGTTTATTTGACGTAGTTGTTGTTGTTGACGTTGTTGTTGTTGTTGTTTATTTGACGTTTTTGTTGTTGTTGATGTTGTTGTTGTTTTTGTTGTTGTTTATTTGACGTTGTTGTTGTTGTTGTTGTTTAATTGACGTTGTTGTTGTTGTTGTTGTTGTTTATTTGACGTTGTTGTTGTTGACATTGTTGTTGTTGTTTATTTGACGTTTATTTAACGTTGTTGTTGTTGTTGTTTATTTGACGTTGTTGTTGTTGACATTGTTGTTGTTGTTGTTTATTTGACATTGTTGTTGTTGACATTGTTGCTGTTGTTGTTTATTTGACATTGTTGTTGTTGTTGTTGTTTATTTGACGTAGTTGTTGTTGTTGACATTGTTGTTGTTTATTTGACGTTTTTGTTGTTGTTGATGTTGTTGTTGTTGTTTTTTAATTGACGTTGTTGTTGTTGTTATTTATTTGACGTTGTTGTTGTTTATTTGACGTTGTTGTTGTTGACATTGTTGCTGTTGTTGTTTATTTGACGTTTATTTGACGTTGTTGTTGTTGTTGTTGTTTATTTGACGTTGTTTTAGTTGTTGTTTATTTGACGTTGTTGTTGTTGTTTATATGACGTTGTTG
This sequence comes from Vicia faba, assembly GCA_948472305.1. Classification (NCBI taxonomy): domain Eukaryota; kingdom Viridiplantae; phylum Streptophyta; class Magnoliopsida; order Fabales; family Fabaceae; genus Vicia; species Vicia faba. The sequence continues at coordinate 315,633,102 of OX451739.1, read as the reverse complement.
TTGACATTGTTGTTGTTGTTGTTTATTTGACGTTGTTGTTGTTGTTGACGTTGTTGTTGTTGTTTATTTGACGTTGTTGTTATTGTTTATTTGACGTTGTTAATGATGTTGACATTGTTGTTGTTGTTTTTGTTGTTTATTTGACGTTGTTGTTGTTGTTTTTGTTGTTTATTTGACGTTGTTGTTGTTTATTTGACGTTGTTGTTGTTGTTTATTTGACTTAGTTGTTGTTGTTGTTGACGTTGTTGCTGTTGTTGTTTATTTGACATTTTTGTTGTTGTTGATGTTGTTGTTGTTGTTTATTTGATGTTGTTGTTATTGTTTATTTGACGTTGTTGTTGTTATTATTGTTGTTTATTTGACGATGTTGTTGTTGTTTATTTGATGTTGTTGTTGTTGTTTATTTGACGTTATTGTTGTTGTTGTTTATTTGACGTTGTTGTTGTTGTTATTTATTTGACGTTGTTATTGTTGTTATTGTTTATTTGACGTTGTTGTTGTTGTTGTTTATTTGACGTTGTTGTTGTTGTTATTGTTGTTGTTTATTTGACATTGTTGTTGTTGCTTATTTGAGGTTGTTGTTATTGTTGTTGTTTATTTGACGTTGTTGTTAATGTTGTTTATTTGACGATGTTGTTGTTGTTGTTTATTTGACGTTGTTGTTGTTTATTTGACGTTGTTGTTGTTGTTGTTTATTCGACGTTGTTGTTGTTGTTGTTGTTTATTTGACGTTGTTAATGTTGTTGACGTTGTTGTTGTTGTTGTTTATTTCACGTTGTTGTTGTTGTTATTGTAGTTGTTGTTTTTGTTGTTTATTTGACGTTGTTGTTGTTGTTGTTTATTTGACGTTGTTGTTGTAATTTGACGTTGTTGTTGTTGTTGTTTATTTGACGTTGTAGTTGTTGTTGTTTATTTGATGTTATTGTTGTTGTTTATTTGACATTGTTATTGTTGTTGTTGTTTATTTGACGTTGTTGTTGTTGTTGACGTTGTTGTTGTTGTTTATTTGACGTTGTTGTTGTTGTTTATTTGACGTTGTTAATGATGTTGACAATGTTGTTGTTGTTTTTGTTGTTTATTTGACGTTGTTGTTGTTGTTGTTATTGTTGGTGTTGTTGTTGTTGTTGTTGTTTATTTGACATTGTTGTTGTTGTTGACGTTGTTGTTGTTGTTGTTGTTTTTTTGACGGTGTTGTTGTTGTTGTTTTTGTTGTTGTTATTTTTGTTGTTGTTTATTTGACATTGTTGTTGTTGTTGTTGTTGTTTATTTGACATTGTTATTGTTGTTTATTTAACGTTGTTTTTGTTATTTGACGTTGTTGTTGTTGTTGTTGTTGCTTACTGGACGTTGCTGTTGTTGTTGTTTATTTGACGTTGTTTTTATTGTTGTTGTTTATTTGATGTTGTTTTAGTTGTTGTTGTTTATTTGACGTTCTTGTTGTTTATTTCACGTTGTTGTTGTTGTTGTTTATTTAACGTTGTTGTTGTTGTTGTTGTTTGGTTTGACGTTGTTGTTGTTATTTGACGTTGTTTTTGTTGTTGTATTTGTTGTTGTTGTTGTTGTTGTTGTTTATTTGACGTTGTTGTTGTTGTTGTTGTTTATTTGACGTTGTTGTTGTTGTTATTATTTATTTGACGTTGTTGTTGTTATTGTTTATTTGACGTTGTTGTTGTTGTTTATTTGAAATTGTTGTTGTTGTTGACGTTGTTGTTGTTGTTGTTGTTTTGACGGTGTTGTTGTTGTTGTTGTTTTTGTTGTTGTTATTTTTGTTGTTGTTTATTTGACATTGTTGTAGTTGTTGTTGTTGACGTTGTTGTTGTTGTTTATTTGACGTTGTGGTTGTTGTTGTTGATTTGACGTTGTTGTTGTTGTTGTTGATTTGACGTTGTTGTTGTTATTTATTTGACGTTGTTGTTGTTGTTATTGTTTATTTGACGTTGTTGTTGTTGTTTATTTGACGACGTTGTTGTTGTTGACGTTGTTGTTGTTGTTGTTTATTTGACGTTTTTGTTGTTGTTGATGTTGTTGTTGTTTTTGTTGTTGTTTATTTGACGTTGTTGTTGTTTATTTGACGTTGTTGTTGTTGTTTATTTGACCTTGTTGTTGTTGACATTGTTGTTGTTGTTTATTTGACGTTTATTTGACGTTCTTGTTGTTGTTGTTGTTGGTTTTTATTTGACGTTGTTTTAGTTGTTGTTTATTTGACGTTGTTGTTGTTGACATTGTTGTTGTTGTTGTTGTTTATTTGACGTTGTTGTTGTTGTTTATTTGACATAGTTGTTGTTGTTGACGTTGTTGTTGTTTATTTGACGTTTTTGTTGTTGTTGATGTTGTTGTTGTTGTTGTTGTTGTTTATTTGACGTTGTTGTTGTTGTTGTTTATTTGACGTTGTTGTTATTGTTTATTTGACGTTGTTGTTGTTGTTATTGTTGTTGTTTATTTGACGTTGTTGTTGTTGTTTATTTGATGTTGTTGTTGTTGTTTATTTGACGTTGTTGTTGTTGTTGTTCATTTGACGTTGTTGTTGTTGTTATTTATTTGACGTTGTTGTTATTATTTATTTGACGTTGTTGTTGTTATTGTTTATTTGACGTTGTTGTTGTTGTTTATTTGACGTTATTGTTGTTGTTTATTTGACGTTGTTGTTGTTGCTTATTTGACGTTGTTGTTATTGTTGTTGTTTATTTGACGTTGTTATTGCTGTTGTTTATTTCATGTTGTTGTTGTTGTTGTTGTTTATTTGACGTTGTTGTTGTTGTTGTTTATTTGACGTTGTTGTCGATGTTGTTGTTGTTGTGGTTTATTTGACGTTGTTGACGTTGTTGTTTTGTTTATTTGACATTTTTGTTGTTGTTGATGTTGTTGTTGTTGTTTATGTTGTTGTTTATTTGACATTGTTGTTGTTGTTGTTGTTTATTTGACATTGTTATTGTTGTTTATTTAATGTTTTTTTTGTTATTTGACGTTGTTGTTGTTGTTTTATTTGTTGTTGTTGTTGTTGCTTATTTGACGTTGCTGTTGTTGTTGTTTATTTGACGTTGCTGTTGTTGTTGTTTATTTGACGTTGTTATTATTGTTGTTGTTTATTTGATGTTGTTTTAGTTGTTGTTGTTTATTTGACGTTGTTGTTGTTTATTTCACGTTGTTGTTGTTGTTGTTTATTTAACGTTGTTGTTGTTGTTGTTTTGACGTTGTTGTTGTTATTTGACGTTGTTTTTGTTGTTGTATTTGTTGTTGTTGCTGTTGTTTATTTGACGTTGTTGTTGTTGTTGTTTATTTGACGTTATTGTTGTTGTTGACGTTGTTGTTGTTGTTGTTCTTTATTTGAGGTTGTTGTTGTTTATTTGACGTTGTTGTTGTTGTTGTTTATTTGACGTTGTTAATGTTGTTGACATTGTCGTTGTTGTTTTTATTGTTTATTTGACGTTGTTGTTGTTGTTGTTGTTATTGTTGTGGTTGACATTGTTGTTGTTGTTTATTTGACGTTGTTGTTGTTGTTGTTTATTTGATGTTGTTTTAGTTGTTGTTGTTTATTTGACATTGTTGTTGTTGTTGACATAGTTGTTGTTGTTGTTTATTTGACGTTGTTGTTGTTGTTGACGTTGTTGTTGTTGTTTATTTGACGTTGTTGTTGTTGATTATTTGACGTTGTTGTTGTTGATTTGACGTTGTTGTTATTTATTTGACGTTGTTGTTGTTGACGTTGTTGTTGTTGTTATTGTTTATTTGACGTTGTTGTTGTTGTTTATTTGACGTAGTTGTTGTTGTTGACGTTGTTGTTGTTGTTGTTGTTTATTTGACGTTTTTGTTGTTGTTGATGTTGTTGTTGTTTTTGTTGTTGTTTATTTGACGTTGTTGTTGTTTATTTGACGTTGTTGTTGTTGTTTATTTGACCTTGTTGTTGTTGACATTGTTGTTGTTCTTTATTTGACGTTTATTTGATGTTCTTGTTGTTGTTGTTGTTGGTTTTTATTTGACGTTGTTTTAGTTGTTGTTTATTTGACGTTGTTGTTGTTGACATTGTTGTTGTTGTTGTTGTTTATTAGACGTTGTTGTTGTTGTTTATTTGACGTAGTTGTTGTTGTTGTTTATTTGACGTTTTTGTTGTTGTTGATGTTGTTGTTGTTGTTGTTGTTGTTTATTTGACGTTGTTGTTGTTGTTGTTTATTTGACGTTGTTGTTATTGTTTATTTGACGTTGTTGTTGTTGTTATTGTTGTTGTTTATTTGACGTTGTTGTTGTTGTTGTTTATTTGATGTTGTTGTTGTTGTTGTTTATTTGACGTTGTTGTTGTTGTTGTTGTTGTTGTTCATTTGACGTTGTTGTTGTTGTTGTTATTTATTTGACGTTGTTGTTGTTGTTATTATTTATTTGACGTTGTTGTTGTTATTGTTTATTTGACGTTGTTGTTGTTGTTTATTTGACGTTATTGTTGTTGTTTATTTGACGTTGTTGTTGTTGCTTATTTGACGTTGTTGTTATTGTTGTTGTTTATTTGACGTTGTTATTGCTGTTGTTTATTTGACGTTGTTGTTGTTGTTTATTTGACGTTGTTGTTGTTGTTGTTTATTTGACGTTGTTGTCGATGTTGTTGTTGTTGTGGTTTATTTGACGTTGTTAATGTTGTTGACGTTGTTGTTGTTGTTTATTTGACATTTTTGTTGTTGTTGATGTTGTTGTTGTTGTTTATGTTGTTGTTTATTTGACATTGTTGTTGTTGTTGTTGTTGTTTATTTGACATTGTTATTGTTGTTTATTTAACGTTGTTTTTGTTATTTGACGTTGTTGTTGTTGTTGTTGTTGCTTACTGGACGTTGCTGTTGTTGTTGTTTATTTGACGTTGTTTTTATTGTTGTTGTTTATTTGATGTTGTTTTAGTTGTTGTTGTTTATTTGACGTTGTTGTTGTTTATTTCACGTTGTTGTTGTTGTTGTTTATTTAACGTTGTTGTTGTTGTTGTTTTGACGTTGTTGTTGTTATTTGACGTTGTTTTTGTTGTTGTATTTGTTGTTGTTGTTGTTGTTGTTGTTTATTTGACGTTGTTGTTGTTGTTGTTGTTGTTTATTTGACGTTATTGTTGTTGTTGACGTTGTTGTTGTTGTTGTTGTTTATTTTACGTTGTTGTTGTTGTTGTTGTTGTTTATTTGACGTTGTTAATGTTGTTGACATTGTCGTTGTTGTTTTTATTGTTTATTTGACGTTGTTGTTGTTGTTGTTATTGTTGTGGTTGACATTGTTGTTGTTGTTTATTTGACGTTGTTGTTGTTGTTTATTTGATGTTGTTTTAGTTGTTGTTGTTTATTTGACATTGTTGTTGTTGTTGACATAGTTGTTGTTGTTGTTTATTTGAGGTTGTTGTTGTTGACGTTGTTGTTGTTGTTGTTTATTTGACGTTATTGTTGTTGATTATTTGACGTTGTTGTTGTTGTTGACATTGTCGTTGTTGTTTATTTGACGTTGTTGTTGTTGTTGTTTATTTGACATTGCTGTTGTTGTTGACATTGTTGTTGTTGTTGTTTATTTGACATTGTTGTTGTTGTTGTTGACGTTGTTGGTGTTGTTGTTTATTTGACGTTGTTGTTGTTGTTGTTGTTGTTGTTGTTGTTTATCTCACGTTGTTTTAGTTGTTGTTGTTTATTTGACATTGTTGTTGTTGTTGTTTATTTGACGTTGTTGTTGTTGACATTGTTGCTGTTGTTGTTTATTTGACGTTGTTTTAGTTGTTGTTTATTTGACGTTGTTGTTGTTGTTGTTTATTTGACGTTGTTGTTGTTGTTGTTTATTTGACTTAGTTGTTGTTGTTGACGTTGTTGTTGTTGTTGTTTATTTGACATTTTTGTTGTTGTTGATGTTGTTGTTGTTTATTTGACGTTGTTGTTATTGTTTATTTGACGTTGTTGTTGTTATTGTTGTTGTTTATTTGACGTTGTTGTTGTTGTTTATTTGATGTTGTTGTTGTTGTTTATTTGACGTTGTTGTTGTTGTTGTTTATTTGACGTTGTTGTTGTTGTTGACGTTGTTGTTGTTGTTGTTTATTAGACGTTGTGGTTGTTGTTGTTGTTGTTGTTTATTTGACGTTGTTAATGTTGTTGACGTTGTTGTTGTTGTTGTTTATTTCACGTTGTTGTTGTTGTTGTTATTGTAGTTGTTGTTGTTGTTGTTTATTTGACGTTGTTGTTGTTGTTGTTTATTTGACGTTGTTGTTGTTGTTGTTTATTTGACGTTGTTGTTGTTATTTGAGGTTGTTGTTGTTGTATTTGTTGTTGTTGTTGTTGTTTTTGTTTATTTGACGTTGTAGTTGTTGTTGTTTATTTGACGTTATTGTTGTTGATTATTTGACGTTGTTAATGTTGTTGACGTTGTTGTTGTTGTTTATTTCACGTTGTTGTTGTTGTTATTGTAGTTGTTGTTGTTGTTGTTTATTTGACGTTGTTGTTGTTGTTGTTTATTTGACGTTGTTGTTGTTATTTGAGGTTGTTGTTGTTGTATTTGTTGTTGTTGTTGTTGTTTTTGTTTATTTGACGTTGTAGTTGTTGTTGTTTATTTGACGTTATTGTTGTTGTTTATTTGACATTGTTATTGTTGTTGTTGTTTATTTGACGTTGTTGTTGTTGACGTTGTTGTTGTTGTTTATTTGACGTTGTTGTTATTGTTTATTTGACGTTGTTAATGATGTTGACATTGTTGTTGTTGTTTTTGTTGTTTATTTGACGTTGTTGTTGTTGTTGTTATTGTTGGTGTTGTTGTTGTTTATTTGACATTGTTGTTGTTGTTGACGTTGTTGTTGTTGTTGTTGTTTATTTGACGGTGTTGTTGTTGTTTATTTGACATTGTTGTTGTTGTTTTGACGTTGTTGTTGTTGTTTATTTAACGTTGTTGTTGTTGTTGTTTATTTGACGTTGTTGTTGTTGTTGTTGATTTGACGCTGTTGTTGTTATTTATTTGACGTTGTTGTTGTTGACGTTGTTGTTATTGTTATTTTTTATTTGACATTATTGTTGTTGATTATTTGACGTAGTTGTTGTTGTTGACGTTGTTGTTGTTGTTTATTTGACGTTTTTGTTGTTGTTGATGTTGTTGTTGTTTTTGTTGTTGTTTATTTGACGTTGTTGTTGTTGTTTATTTGACGTTGTTGTTGTTGTTGTTTATTTGATGTTGTTGTTGTTGACATTGTTGCTGTTGTTTATTTGACGTTTATTTAACGTTGTTGTTGTTGTTTATTTGACGTTGTTGTTGTTGACATTGTTGTTGTTGTTGTTTATTTGACATTGTTGTTGTTGACATTGTTGTTGTTGTTGTTTATTTGACGGTGTTGTTGTTGTTGTTGTTTATTCGACGTAGTTGTTGTTGTTGACATTGTTGTTGTTTATTTGACGTTTTTGTTGTTGTTGATGTTGTTGTTGTTGTTTTTTAATTGACGTTGTTGTTGTTGTTGTTTATTTGACGTTGTTGTTGTTTATTTGACGTTGTTGTTGTTGACATTGTTGCTGTTGTTGTTTATTTGACGTTTATTTGACGTTGTTGTTGTTGTTGTTTATTTGACGTTTTTTTAGTTGTTGTTTATTTGACGTTGTTGTTGTTGTTTATATGACGTTATTGTTGTTGACATTGTTGTTGTTGTTGTTTATTTGACGTTGTTGTTGTTGTTTATTTGACTTAGTTGTTGTTGTTGACGTTGTTGTTGTTGTTGTTGTTGTTTATTTGACGTTTTTGTTGTTGTTGATGTTGTTGTTGTTGTTTATTTGACGTTGTTGTTATTGTTTATTTGACATTGTTGTTGTTATTGTTGTTGTTTATTTGATGTTGTTGTTGTTGTTTATTTGATGTTGTTGTTGTTGTTTTTTATTTGACGTTGTTGTTGTTGTTGTTTATTTGACGTTGTTGTTGTTGTTATTTATTTGATGTTGTTGTTGTTGTTATTGTTTATTTGACGTTGTTGTTGTTGTTGTTTATTTGACGTTGTTGTTGTTGTTTATTTGACGTTGTTGTTATTGTTGTTGTTTATTTGACGTTGTTGTTGTTGTTTATTTGACGTTGTTGTTGTTGTTGGCGTTGTTGTTGTTGTTGTTTATTCGACGTTGTTGTTGTTGTTGTTGTTGTTTATTTGACGTTGTTAATGTTGTTGACGTTGTTGTTGTTGTTGTTGTTGTTTATTTCACGTTGTTGTTGTTGTTATTGTAGTTGTTGTTGTTGTTTATTTGACGTTGTTGTTGTTATTTGACGTTGTTGTTGTATTTGTTGTTGTTGTTGTTGTTGTTTATTTGACGTTGTAGTTGTTGTTGTTTATTTGACGTTATTGTTGTTGTTTATTTGACATTGTTATTGTTGTTGTTTATTTAACGTTGTTGTTGTTGTTGACGTTGTTCTTGTTGTTTATTTGACGTTGTTGTTGTTGTTTATTTGACATTGTTAATGATGTTGACATTGCCGTTGTTGTTTTTGTTGTTTATTTAACGTTGTTGTTGTTGTTGTTATTGTTGGTGTTGTTGGTGTTGTTGTTGTTGTTGTTTATTTGACATTGTTTTTATTGTTGACGTTGTTGTTGTTGTTGTTGTTGTTGTTGTTGTTGTTGTTGTTTATTTGACGGTGTTGTTGTTGTTGTTTATTTGACATTGTTGTTGTTGTTTTGACGTTGTCGTGGTTGTTTATTTAACGTTGTTGTTGTTGTTGTTTATTTGACGTTGTTGTTGTTGTTGTTGATTTGACGCTGTTGTTGTTATTTATTTGACGTTGTTGTTGTTGATGTTGTTGTTGTTGTTATTGTTTATTTGACATTGTTGTTGTTGTTGTTTATTTGACGTAGTTGTTGATGTTGTTGTTGTTTTTGTTGTTGTTTATTTGACGTTGTTGTTGTTGTTGTTTATTTGACGTTGTTGTTGTCGTTGTTGTTTATTTGATGTTGTTGTTGTTGACATTGTTGCTGTTGTTTATTTGACGTTTATTTGATGTTGTTGTTGTTGTTGTTGTTGTTGTTTATTTGATGTTGTTTTAGTTGTTGTTTATTTGACATTATTGTTGTTGTTTATTTGACGTTGTTGTTGTTGACATTGTTGCTGTTGTTGTTTATTTGACGTTGTTGTTGTTGTTGTTGTTGTTTATTTGACGTAGTTGTTGTTGTTGACGTTGTTGTTGTTTATTTGACGTTTTTGTTGTTGTTGATGTTGTTGTTGTTGTTTATTTGACGTTGTTGTTATTGTTTATTTGACGTTGTTGTTGTTGTTATTGTTGTTGTTTATTTGACATTGTTGTTGTTGTTTATTTGATGTTGTTGTTGTTGTTTATTGGACGTTGCTGTTGTTGTTGTCTATTTGACGTTGTTGTTGTTGTTATTTATTTGACGTTGTTGTTGTTGTTACTGTTTATTTGACGTTGTTGTTGTTGTTGTTGTTGTTTATTTGGCGTTGTTGTTGTTGTTGTTTATTTGACGTTATTGTCGTTGTTTATTTGACGTTGTTGTTGTTGCTTATTTGACGTTGTTGTTATTATTGTTGTTTATTTGACGTTGTTGTTGCTATTGTTTATTTGACGTTGTTGTTGTTGTTGTTTATTTGACGTTGTTGTTGTTGTTTATTTGACGTTCTTGTTGACGTTGTTGTTGTTGTTGTTTATTTGACGTTGTTAATGTTGTTGACGTTGTTGTTGTTGTTGTTTATTTGACGTTGTTGTTGTTGTTTATTTGACGTTGTTGTTGACGTTGTTGTTGTTGTTGTTGTTTATTTGACGTTGTTAATGTTGTTGACGTTGTTGTTGTTGTTTATTTGACATTTTTGTTGTTGTTGATGTTGTTGTTGTTTATGTTGTTGTTTATTTGACGTTGTTGTTGTTGTTGTTTATTTGACGTTGTTATTGTTGTTTATTTGACGTTGTTTTTGTTATTTGACGTTGTTGTTGTTGTATTTGTTGTTGTTGTTGTTGCTTATTTGACGTTGTTGTTGTTGTTGTTTATTTGACGTTGTTATTGTTGTTGTTGTTTATTTGATGTTGTTTTAGTTGTTGTTATTGTTTATTTCACGTTGTTGTTGTTGTTATTATTGTTGTTGTTGTTTATTTAACGTTGTTGCTGTTGTTTTTTTGACGTTGTTGTTGTTATTTGACGTTGTTATTGTTGTTGTATTTGTTGTTGTTGTTGTTGTTGTTGTTTATTTGACGTTGTTGTTGTTGTTGTTTATTTGACGTTATTGTTGTTGTTTATTTGACGTTGTTATTATTGTTGTTGTTGTTGTTGTTTATTTGACATTGTTGTTGTTGTTTTTATTGTTTATTTGACGTTGTTATTGTTGGTGTTGTTGTTGTTGTTTATTTGACGTTGTTGTTGTTGTTGTTTATTTGACGTTGTTGTTGTTGTTGTTGCTGTTTATTTGACGTTGTTGTTGTTGTTTATTTGACATTGTTGTTGTTGTTGTTGACGTTGTTGTTGTTGTTGTTGTTAAATGACGTTGTTGTTGTTGTTTATTTGACGTTGTTGTGGTTGTTGTTTATTTGACGCTGTTGTTGTTGTTTATTTGACGTTGTTGTTGTTGACGTCGTTGTTGTTATTGTTGTTGTTTATTTGACGTTGTTAATGTTGTTGACATTGTTGTTGTTATTTTAGTTGTTTATTTGACGTTGTTGTTGTTGTTGTTGTTATTGTTGGTGTTGTTGTTGTTGTTTATTTGACGTTGTTGTTGTTGTTGTTGTTATTGTTGGTGTTGTTGTTGTTGTTGTTTATTTGACGTTGTTGTTGTTGTTTATTTGACGTTGTTGTTGTTATTGACATTGTTGTTGTTGTTGTTGTTTATTTGACAATGTTGTTGTTGTTGTTGTTTATTTGACGTTGTTGTTGTTGTTGTTGATTTGACGCTGTTGTTGTTATTTATTTGACGTTGTTGTTGTTGACGTTGTTGTTATTGTTATTTTTTATTTGACATTGTTGTTGTTGTTGACATTGTTGTTGTTGTTTATTTGATGTTTTTGTTGTTGATGTTGTTGTTGTTTTTGTTGTTGTTTATTTGACGTTGTTGTTGTTGTTTATTTGACGTTGTTGTTGTTGTTGTTGTTTATTTGATGTTGTTGTTGTTGACATTGTTGCTGTTGTTTATTTGACGTTTATTTAACGTTGTTGTTGTTGTTTATTTGACGTTGTTGTTGTTGACATTGTTGTTGTTGTTGTTTATTTGACATTGTTGTTGTTGACATTGTTGTTGTTGTTGTTTATTTGACGGTGTTGTTGTTGTTGTTGTTTATTTGACGTAGTTGTTGTTGTTGACATTGTTGTTGTTTATTTGACGTTTTTGTTGTTGTTGATGTTGTTGTTTTTTAATTGACGTTGTTGTTGTTGTTGTTTATTTGACGTTGTTGTTGATTATTTGACAGTGTTGTTGTTGACATTGTTGCTGTTGTTGTTTATTTGACGTTTATTTGACGTTGTTGTTGTTGTTTATTTGACGTTTTTTTAGTTGTTGTTTATTTGACGTTGTTGTTGTTGTTTATATGACGTTGTTGTTGTTGACATTGTTGTTGTTGTTGTTTATTTGACGTTGTTGTTGTTGTTTATTTGACTTAGTTGTTGTTGTTGACGTTGTTGTTGTTGTTGTTGTTGTTTATTTGACGTTTTTGTTGTTGTTGATGTTGTTGTTGTTGTTTATTTGACGTTGTTGTTATTGTTTATTTGACGTTGTTGTTGTTATTGTTGTTGTTTATTTGATGTTGTTGTTGTTGTTTATTTGATGTTGTTGTTGTTGTTTTTTATTTGACGTTGTTGTTGTTGTTGTTTATTTGACGTTGTTGTTGTTGTTATTTATTTGATGTTGTTGTTGTTGTTATTGTTTATTTGACGTTGTTGTTGTTGTTGTTTATTTGACGTTGTTGTTGTTGTTTATTTGACGTTGTTGTTGTTGTTGTTATTGTTGTTGTTTATTTGACGTTGTTGTTGTTGTTTATTTGACGTTGTTGTTGTTGTTGGCGTTGTTGTTGTTGTTGTTTATTCGACGTTGTTGTTGTTGTTGTTGTTTATTTGACGTTGTTAATGTTGTTGACGTTGTTGTTGTTGTTGTTTATTTCACGTTGTTGTTGTTGTTATTGTAGTTGTTGTTGTTGTTTATTTGACGTTGTTGTTGTTGTTGTTTATTTGACGTTGTTGTTGTTATTTGACGTTGTTGTTGTATTTGTTGTTGTTGTTGTTGTTTTTGTTTATTTGACGTTGTAGTTGTTGTTGTTTATTTGACGTTATTGTTGTTGATTATTTGACGTTGTTAATGTTGTTGACGTTGTTGTTGTTGTTGTTTATTTCACGTTGTTGTTGTTGTTATTGTAGTTGTTGTTGTTGTTGTTTATTTGACGTTGTTGTTGTTGTTGTTTATTTGACGTTGTTGTTGTTATTTGAGGTTGTTGTTGTTGTATTTGTTGTTGTTGTTGTTGTTTTTGTTTATTTGACGTTGTAGTTGTTGTTGTTTATTTGACGTTATTGTTGTTGTTTATTTGACATTGTTATTGTTGTTGTTGTTTATTTGACGTTGTTGTTGTTGACGTTGTTGTTGTTGTTTATTTGACGTTGTTGTTATTGTTTATTTGACGTTGTTAATGATGTTGACATTGTTGTTGTTGTTTTTGTTGTTTATTTGACGTTGTTGTTGTTGTTGTTATTGTTGGTGTTGTTGTTGTTTATTTGACATTGTTGTTGTTGTTGACGTTGTTGTTGTTGTTGTTGTTGTTTATTTGACGGTGTTGTTGTTGTTGTTTATTTGACATTGTTGTTGTTGTTTTGACGTTGTTGTTGTTGTTTATTTAACGTTGTTGTTGTTGTTGTTTATTTGACGTTGTTGTTGTTGTTGTTGATTTGACGCTGTTGTTGTTATTTATTTGACGTTGTTGTTGTTGACGTTGTTGTTATTGTTATTTTTTATTTGACATTATTGTTGTTGATTATTTGACGTAGTTGTTGTTGTTGACGTTGTTGTTGTTGTTTATTTGACGTTTTTGTTGTTGTTGATGTTGTTGTTGTTTTTGTTGTTGTTTATTTGACGTTGTTGTTGTTGTTTATTTGACGTTGTTGTTGTTGTTGTTTATTTGATGTTGTTGTTGTTGACATTGTTGCTGTTGTTTATTTGACGTTTATTTAACGTTGTTGTTGTTGTTTATTTGACGTTGTTGTTGTTGACATTGTTGTTGTTGTTGTTTATTTGACATTGTTGTTGTTGACATTGTTGTTGTTGTTGTTTATTTGACGGTGTTGTTGTTGTTGTTGTTTATTTGACGTAGTTGTTGTTGTTGACATTGTTGTTGTTTATTTGACGTTTTTGTTGTTGTTGATGTTGTTGTTGTTGTTTTTTAATTGACGTTGTTGTTGTTGTTGTTTATTTGACGTTGTTGTTGTTTATTTGACGTTGTTGTTGTTGACATTGTTGCTGTTGTTGTTTATTTGACGTTTATTTGACGTTGTTGTTGGTTTTGTTTATTTGACGTTTTTTTAGTTGTTGTTTATTTGACGTTGTTGTTGTTGTTTATATGACGTTGTTGTTGTTGACATTGTTGTTGTTGTTGTTTATTTGACGTTGTTGTTGTTGTTTATTTGACTTAGTTGTTGTTGTTGACGTTGTTGTTGTTGTTGTTGTTGTTTATTTGACGTTTTTGTTGTTGTTGATGTTGTTGTTGTTGTTTATTTGACGTTGTTGTTATTGTTTATTTGACATTGTTGTTGTTATTGTTGTTGTTTATTTGATGTTGTTGTTGTTGTTTATTTGATGTTGTTGTTGTTGTTTTTTATTTGACGTTGTTGTTGTTGTTGTTTATTTGACGTTGTTGTTGTTGTTATTTATTTGATGTTGTTGTTGTTGTTATTGTTTATTTGACGTTGTTGTTGTTGTTGTTTATTTGACGTTGTTGTTGTTGTTTATTTGACGTTGTTGTTGTTGTTGTTATTGTTGTTGTTTATTTGACGTTGTTGTTGTTGTTTATTTGACGTTGTTGTTGTTGTTGGCGTTGTTGTTGTTGTTGTTTATTCGACGTTGTTGTTGTTGTTGTTGTTGTTGTTTATTTGACGTTGTTAATGTTGTTGACGTTGTTGTTGTTGTTGTTGTTGTTTATTTCACGTTGTTGTTGTTGTTATTGTAGTTGTTGTTGTTGTTTATTTGACGTTGTTGTTGTTATTTGACGTTGTTGTTGTATTTGTTGTTGTTGTTGTTGTTTATTTGACGTTGTAGTTGTTGTTGTTTATTTGACGTTATTGTTGTTGTTTATTTGACATTGTTATTGTTGTTGTTTATTTAACGTTGTTGTTGTTGTTGACGTTGTTGTTGTTGTTTATTTGACGTTGTTGTTGTTGTTTATTTGACATTGTTAATGATGTTGACATTGCCGTTGTTGTTTTTGTTGTTTATTTAACGTTGTTGTTGTTGTTGTTATTGTTGGTGTTGTTGGTGTTGTTGTTGTTGTTGTTTATTTGACATTGTTTTTATTGTTGACGTTGTTGTTGTTGTTGTTGTTGTTGTTGTTGTTGTTGTTTATTTGACGGTGTTGTTGTTGTTGTTGTTTATTTGACATTGTTGTTGTTGTTTTGACGTTGTCGTGGTTGTTTATTTAACGTTGTTGTTGTTGTTGTTTATTTGACGTTGTTGTTGTTGTTGTTGATTTGACGCTGTTGTTGTTATTTATTTGACGTTGTTGTTGTTGATGTTGTTGTTGTTGTTATTGTTTATTTGACATTGTTGTTGTTGTTGTTTATTTGACGTAGTTGTTGATGTTGTTGTTGTTTTTGTTGTTGTTTATTTGACGTTGTTGTTGTTGTTGTTTATTTGACGTTGTTGTTGTCGTTGTTGTTTATTTGATGTTGTTGTTGTTGACATTGTTGCTGTTGTTTATTTGACGTTTATTTGATGTTGTTGTTGTTGTTGTTGTTTATTTGATGTTGTTTTAGTTGTTGTTTATTTGACATTATTGTTGTTGTTTATTTGACGTTGTTGTTGTTGACATTGTTGCTGTTGTTGTTTATTTGACGTTGTTGTTGTTGTTGTTGTTTATTTGACGTAGTTGTTGTTGTTGACGTTGTTGTTGTTTATTTGACATTTTTGTTGTTGTTGATGTTGTTGTTGTTGTTTATTTGACGTTGTTGTTATTGTTTATTTGACGTTGTTGTTGTTGTTATTGTTGTTGTTTATTTGACATTGTTGTTGTTGTTTATTTGATGTTGTTGTTGTTGTTTATTGGACGTTGCTGTTGTTGTTGTCTATTTGACGTTGTTGTTGTTGTTATTTATTTGACGTTGTTGTTGTTGTTACTGTTTATTTGACGTTGTTGTTGTTGTTGTTGTTGTTTATTTGGCGTTGTTGTTGTTGTTGTTTATTTGACGTTATTGTCGTTGTTTATTTGACGTTGTTGTTGTTGCTTATTTGACGTTGTTGTTATTATTGTTGTTTATTTGACGTTGTTGTTGCTATTGTTTATTTGACGTTGTTGTTGTTGTTGTTTATTTGACGTTGTTGTTGTTGTTTATTTGACGTTCTTGTTGACGTTGTTGTTGTTGTTGTTTATTTGACGTTGTTAATGTTGTTGACGTTGTTGTTGTTGTTGTTTATTTGACGTTGTTGTTGTTGTTTATTTGACGTTGTTGTTGACGTTGTTGTTGTTGTTGTTGTTGTTTATTTGACGTTGTTAATGTTGTTGACGTTGTTGTTGTTGTTTATTTGACATTTTTGTTGTTGTTGATGTTGTTGTTGTTTATGTTGTTGTTTATTTGACGTTGTTGTTGTTGTTGTTTATTTGACGTTTTATTGTTGTTTATTTGACGTTGTTTTTGTTATTTGACGTTGTTGTTGTTGTATTTGTTGTTGTTGTTGTTGCTTATTTGACGTTGTTGTTGTTGTTGTTTATTTGACGTTGTTATTGTTGTTGTTGTTTATTTGATGTTGTTTTAGTTGTTGTTATTGTTTATTTCACGTTGTTGTTGTTGTTATTATTGTTGTTGTTGTTTATTTAACGTTGTTGCTGTTGTTTTTTTGACGTTGTTGTTGTTATTTGACGTTGTTATTGTTGTTGTATTTGTTGTTGTTGTTGTTGTTGTTGTTTATTTGACGTTGTTGTTGTTGTTGTTTATTTGACGTTATTGTTGTTGTTTATTTGACGTTGTTATTATTGTTGTTGTTGTTGTTGTTTATTTGACATTGTTGTTGTTGTTTTTATTGTTTATTTGACGTTGTTATTGTTGGTGTTGTTGTTGTTGTTTATTTGACGTTGTTGTTGTTGTTGTTTATTTGACGTTGTTGTTGTTGTTGTTGTTGCTGTTTATTTGACGTTGTTGTTGTTGTTTATTTGACATTGTTGTTGTTGTTGTTGACGTTGTTGTTGTTGTTGTTGTTAAATGACGTTGTTGTTGTTGTTTATTTGACGTTGTTGTGGTTGTTGTTTATTTGACGCTGTTGTTGTTGTTTATTTGACGTTGTTGTTGTTGACGTCGTTGTTGTTATTGTTGTTGTTTATTTGACGTTGTTAATGTTGTTGACATTGTTGTTGTTATTTTAGTTGTTTATTTGACGTTGTTGTTGTTGTTGTTGTTATTGTTGGTGTTGTTGTTGTTGTTTATTTGACGTTGTTGTTGTTGTTGTTGTTATTGTTGGTGTTGTTGTTGTTGTTGTTTATTTGACGTTGTTGTTGTTGTTTATTTGACGTTGTTGTTGTTATTGACATTGTTGTTGTTGTTGTTGTTTATTTGACAATGTTGTTGTTGTTGTTGTTTATTTGACGTTGTTGTTGTTGTTGTTGTTTTGACGCTGTTGTTGTTATTTATTTGACGTTGTTGTTGTTGACGTTGTTGTTATTGTTATTTTTTATTTGACATTGTTGTTGTTGTTGACATTGTTGTTGTTGTTTATTTGACGTTTTTGTTGTTGTTGATGTTGTTGTTGTTTTTGTTGTTGTTTATTTGACGTTGTTGTTGTTGTTTATTTGACGTTGTTGTTGTTGTTGTTGTTGTTTATTTGATGTTGTTGTTGTTGACATTGTTGCTGTTGTTTATTTGACGTTTATTTAACGTTGTTGTTGTTGTTTATTTGACGTTGTTGTTGTTGACATTGTTGTTGTTGTTGTTTATTTGACATTGTTGTTGTTGACATTGTTGTTGTTGTTGTTTATTTGACGATGTTGTTGTTGTTGTTTATTTGACGTAGTTGTTGTTGTTGACATTGTTGTTGTTTATTTGACGTTTTTGTTGTTGTTGATGTTGTTGTTTTTTAATTGACGTTGTTGTTGTTGTTGTTTATTTGACGTTGTTGTTGATTATTTGACAGTGTTGTTGTTGACATTGTTGCTGTTGTTGTTTATTTGACGTTTATTTGACGTTGTTGTTGTTGTTTATTTGACGTTTTTTTAGTTGTTGTTTATTTGACGTTGTTGTTGTTGTTTATATGACGTTGTTGTTGTTGACATTGTTGTTGTTGTTGTTTATTTGACGTTGTTGTTGTTGTTTATTTGACTTAGTTGTTGTTGTTGACGTTGTTGTTGTTGTTGTTGTTTATTTGACGTTTTTGTTGTTGTTGATGTTGTTGTTGTTGTTTATTTGACGTTGTTGTTATTGTTTATTTGACGTTGTTGTTGTTATTGTTGTTGTTTATTTGATGTTGTTGTTGTTGTTTATTTGATGTTGTTGTTGTTGTTTTTTATTTGACGTTGTTGTTGTTGTTTATTTGACGTTGTTGTTGTTGTTATTTATTTGATGTTGTTGTTGTTGTTATTGTTTATTTGACGTTGTTGTTGTTGTTGTTTATTTGACGTTGTTGTTGTTGTTTATTTGACGTTGTTGTTGTTGTTGTTATTGTTGTTGTTTATTTGACGTTGTTGTTGTTGTTTATTTGACGTTGTTGTTGTTGTTGGCGTTGTTGTTGTTGTTGTTTATTCGACGTTGTTGTTGTAGTTGTTGTTTATTTGACGTTGTTAATGTTGTTGACGTTGTTGTTGTTGTTGTTGTTTATTTCACGTTGTTGTTGTTGTTATTGTAGTTGTTGTTGTTGTTTATTTGACGTTGTTGTTGTTGTTGTTTATTTGACGTTGTTGTTGTTAGTTGACGTTGTTGTTGTATTTGTTGTTGTTGTTGTTGTTTATTTGACGTTGTAGTTGTTGTTGTTTATTTGACATTGTTATTGTTGTTGTTTATTTAACGTTGTTGTTGTTGTTGACGTTGTTGTTGTTGTTTATTTGACGTTGTTGTTGTTGTTTATTTGACGTTGTTAATGATGTTGACATTGCCGTTGTTGTTTTTGTTGTTTATTTAACGTTGTTGTTGTTGTTGTTATTGTTGTTGTTGTTGGTGTCGTTGTTGTTGTTGTTTATTTGACATTGTTGTTATTGTTGACGTTGTTGTTGTTGTTGTTGTTGTTGTTGTTGTTTATTTGACGGTGTTGTTGTTGTTGTTGTTGTTTATTTGACATTGTTGTTGTTGTTTTGACGTTGTCGTTGTTGTTTATTTAACGTTGTTGTTGTTGTTGTTGTTGTTTATTTGACGTTGTTGTTGTTGTTGTTGATTTGACGCTGTTGTTGTTATTTATTTGACGTTGTTGTTGTTGATGTTGTTGTTGTTATTGTTTATTTGACATTGTTGTTGTTGTTGTTTATTTGACGTAGTTGTTGTTGTTGACGTTGTTGTTGTTGTTTATTTGACGTTTTTGTTGTTGTTGATGTTGTTGTTGTTTTTGTTGTTGTTTATTTGACGTTGTTGTTGTTGTTGTTTATTTGACGTTGTTGTTGTTGACATTGTTGCTGTTGTTTATTTAACGTTTATTTGATGTTGTTGTTGTTGTTGTTGTTTATTTGACGTTGTTTTAGTTGTTGTTTATTTGACATTATTGTTGTTGTTTATTTGACGTTGTTGTTGTTGACATTGTTGCTGTTGTTGTTTATTTGACGTTGTTGTTGTTGTTGTTGTTGTTTATTTGACGTAGTTGTTGTTGTTGACGTTGTTGTTGTTTATTTGACGTTTTTGTTGTTGTTGATGTTGTTGTTGTTGTTGTTGTTTATTTGACGTTGTTGTTATTGTTTATTTGACGTTGTTGTTGTTGTTATTGTTGTTGTTTATTTGACGTTGTTGTTGTTGTTTATTTGATGTTGTTGTTGTTGTTTATTGGACGTTGCTGTTGTTGTTGTCTATTTGACGTTGTTGTTGTTGTTATTTATTTGACGTTGTTGTTGTTACTGTTTATTTGACGTTGTTGTTGTTGTTGTTTATTTGGCGTTGTTGTTGTTGTTGTTTATTTGACGTTATTGTCGTTGTTTATTTGACGTTGTTGTTGTTGCTTATTTGACGTTGTTGTTATTATTGTTGTTTATTTGACGTTGTTGTTGTTGTTGTTTATTTGACGTTGTTGTTGTTGTTGTTTATTTGACATTGTTGTTGTTGTTTATTTGACGTTGTTGTTGACGTTGTTGTTGTTGTTGTTTATTTGACGTTGTTAATGTTGTTGACGTTGTTGTTGTTGTTGTTTATTTGACGTTGTTGTTTTTGTTTATTTGACGTTGTAGTTGTTGTTGTTTATTTGACGTTATTGTTGTTGATTATTTGACGTTGTTAATGTTGTTGACGTTGTTGTTGTTGTTGTTTATTTCACGTTGTTGTTGTTGTTATTGTAGTTGTTGTTGTTGTTGTTTATTTGACGTTGTTGTTGTTGTTGTTTATTTGACGTTGTTGTTGTTATTTGAGGTTGTTGTTGTTGTATTTGTTGTTGTTGTTGTTGTTTTTGTTTATTTGACGTTGTAGTTGTTGTTGTTTATTTGACGTTATTGTTGTTGTTTATTTGACATTGTTATTGTTGTTGTTGTTTATTTGACGTTGTTGTTGTTGACGTTGTTGTTGTTGTTTATTTGACGTTGTTGTTATTGTTTATTTGACGTTGTTAATGATGTTGACATTGTTGTTGTTGTTTTTGTTGTTTATTTGACGTTGTTGTTGTTGTTGTTATTGTTGGTGTTGTTGTTGTTTATTTGACATTGTTGTTGTTGTTGACGTTGTTGTTGTTGTTGTTGTTGTTTATTTGACGGTGTTGTTGTTGTTGTTTATTTGACATTGTTGTTGTTGTTTTGACGTTGTTGTTGTTGTTTATTTAACGTTGTTGTTGTTGTTGTTTAATTGACGTTGTTGTTGTTGTTGTTGATTTGACGCTGTTGTTGTTATTTATTTGACGTTGTTGTTGTTGACGTTGTTGTTATTGTTATTTTTTATTTGACATTATTGTTGTTGATTATTTGACGTAGTTGTTGTTGTTGACGTTGTTGTTGTTGTTTATTTGACGTTTTTGTTGTTGTTGATGTTGTTGTTGTTTTTGTTGTTGTTTATTTGACGTTGTTGTTGTTGTTGTTTATTTGACGTTGTTGTTGTTGTTGTTTATTTGATGTTGTTGTTGTTGACATTGTTGCTGTTGTTTATTTGACGTTTATTTAACGTTGTTGTTGTTGTTTATTTGACGTTGTTGTTGTTGACATTGTTGTTGTTGTTGTTTATTTGACATTGTTGTTGTTGACATTGTTGTTGTTGTTGTTTATTTGACGGTGTTGTTGTTGTTGTTGTTTATTTGACGTAGTTGTTGTTGTTGACATTGTTGTTGTTTATTTGACGTTTTTGTTGTTGTTGATGTTGTTGTTGTTGTTTTTTAATTGACGTTGTTGTTGTTGTTGTTTATTTGACGTTGTTGTTGTTTATTTGACGTTGTTGTTGTTGACATTGTTGCTGTTGTTGTTTATTTGACGTTTATTTGACGTTGTTGTTGTTGTTGTTTATTTGATGTTGTTTTAGTTGTTGTTGTTTATTTGACATTGTTGTTGTTGTTGACATAGTTGTTGTTGTTGTTTATTTGACGTTGTTGTTGTTGTTGACGTTGTTGTTGTTGTTTATTTGACGTTGTTGTTGTTGATTATTTGACGTTGTTGTTGTTGATTTGACGTTGTTGTTATTTATTTGACGTTGTTGTTGTTGTTTATTTGACGTTTTTGTTGTTGTTGATGTTGTTGTTGTTTTTGTTGTTGTTTATTTGACGTTGTTGTTGTTGTTGTTTATTTGACGTTGTTGTTGTTGTTGTTTATTTGATGTTGTTGTTGTTGACATTGTTGCTGTTGTTTATTTGACGTTTATTTAACGTTGTTGTTGTTGTTTATTTGACGTTGTTGTTGTTGACATTGTTGTTGTTGTTGTTTATTTGACATTGTTGTTGTTGACATTGTTGTTGTTGTTGTTTATTTGACGGTGTTGTTGTTGTTGTTGTTTATTTGACGTAGTTGTTGTTGTTGACATTGTTGTTGTTTATTTGACGTTTTTGTTGTTGTTGACGTTGTTGTTGTTGTTTTTTAATTGACGTTGTTGTTGTTGTTGTTTATTTGACGTTGTTGTTGTTTATTTGACGTTGTTGTTGTTGACATTGTTGCTGTTGTTGTTTATTTGATGTTTATTTGACGTTGTTGTTGTTGTTGTTTATTTGATGTTGTTTTAGTTGTTGTTGTTTATTTGACATTGTTGTTGTTGTTGACATAGTTGTTGTTGTTGTTTATTTGACGTTGTTGTTGTTGTTGACGTTGTTGTTGTTGTTTATTTGACGTTGTTGTTGTTGATTATTTGACGTTGTTGTTGTTGATTTGACGTTGTTGTTATTTATTTGACGTTGTTGTTGTTGACGTTGTTGTTGTTGTTATTGTTTATTTGACGTTGTTGTTGTTGTTTATTTGACGTAGTTGTTGTTGTTGACGTTGTTGTTGTTGTTGTTTATTTGACGTTTTTGTTGTTGTTGATGTTGTTGTTGTTTTTGTTGTTGTTTATTTGACGTTGTTGTTGTTTATTTGACGTTGTTGTTGTTGTTTATTTGACCTTGTTGTTGTTGACATTGTTGTTGTTGTTTATTTGACGTTTATTTGATGTTCTTGTTGTTGTTGTTGTTGGTTTTTATTTGACGTTGTTTTAGTTGTTGTTTATTTGACGTTGTTGTTGTTGACATTGTTGTTGTTGTTGTTTATTAGACGTTGTTGTTGTTGTTTATTTGACGTAGTTGTTGTTGTTGACGTTGTTGTTGTTTATTTGACGTTTTTGTTGTTGTTGATGTTGTTGTTGTTGTTGTTGTTGTTAATTTGACGTTGTTGTTGTTGTTGTTTATTTGACGTTGTTGTTATTGTTTATTTGACGTTGTTGTTGTTGTTATTGTTGTTGTTTATTTGACGTTGTTGTTGTTGTTGTTGTTTATTTGATGTTGTTGTTGTTGTTGTTTATTTGACGTTGTTGTTGTTGTTGTTCATTTGACGTTGTTGTTGTTGTTGTTATTTATTTGACGTTGTTGTTGTTATTATTTATTTGACGTTGTTGTTGTTATTGTTTATTTGACGTTGTTGTTGTTGTTTATTTGACGTTATTGTTGTTGTTTATTTGACGTTGTTGTTGTTGCTTATTTGACGTTGTTGTTATTGTTGTTTATTTGACGTTGTTGTTGTTGTTGTTTATTTGACGTTGTTGTTGTTGTTGTTTATTTGACGTTGTTGTCGATGTTGTTGTTGTTGTGGTTTATTTGACGTTGTTAATGTTGTTGACGTTGTTGTTGTTGTTTATTTGACATTTTTGTTGTTGTTGATGTTGTTGTTGTTGTTTATGTTGTTGTTTATTTGACATTGTTGTTGTTGTTGTTGTTGTTTATTTGACATTGTTATTGTTGTTTATTTAACGTTGTTTTTGTTATTTGATGTTGTTGTTGTTGTTGTTGTTGTTGCTTACTGGACGTTGCTGTTGTTGTTGTTTATTTGACGTTGTTTTTATTGTTGTTGTTTATTTGATGTTGTTTTAGTTGTTGTTGTTTATTTGACGTTGTTGTTGTTTATTTCACGTTGTTGTTGTTGTTGTTTATTTAACGTTGTTGTTGTTGTTGTTGTTGTTGTTTTGACGTTGTTGTTGTTATTTGACGTTGTTTTTGTTGTTGTATTTGTTGTTGTTGTTGTTGTTGTTGTTTATTTGACGTTGTTGTTGTTGTTGTTGTTGTTGTTTATTTGACGTTATTGTTGTTGTTGACGTTGTTGTTGTTGTTGTTGTTTATTTTACGTTGTTGTTGTTGTTGTTGTTGTTTATTTGACGTTGTTAATGTTGTTGACATTGTCGTTGTTGTTTTTATTGTTTATTTGACGTTGTTGTTGTTGTTGTTATTGTTGTGGTTGACATTGTTGTTGTTGTTTATTTGACGTTGTTGTTGTTGTTTATTTGATGTTGTTTTAGTTGTTGTTGTTTATTTGACATTGTTGTTGTTGTTGACATAGTTGTTGTTGTTGTTTATTTGAGGTTGTTGTTGTTGTTGACGTTGTTGTTGTTGTTTATTTGACGTTATTGTTGTTGATTATTTGACGTTGTTGTTGTTGTTGACATTGTCGTTGTTGTTTATTTGACGTTGTTGTTGTTGTTGTTTATTTGACATTGTTGTTGTTGTTGACATTGTTGTTGTTGTTGTTGTTTATTTGACATTGTTGTTGTTGTTGTTGACGTTGTTGGTGTTGTTGTTTATTTGACGTTGTTGTTGTTGTTGTTGTTTATTTGACGTTGTTGTTGTTGTTGTTGTTTATTTGATGTTGTTTTAGTTGTTGTTGTTTATTTGACATTGTTGTTGTTGTTGACATAGTTGTTGTTGTTGTTTATTTGACGTTGTTGTTGTTGTTGACGTTGTTGTTGTTGTTTATTTGACGTTGTTGTTGTTGATTATTTGACGTTGTTGTTGTTGATTTGACGTTGTTGTTATTTATTTGACGTTGTTGTTGTTGACGTTGTTGTTGTTGTTATTGTTTATTTGACGTTGTTGTTGTTGTTTATTTGACGTAGTTGTTGTTGTTGACGTTGTTGTTGTTGTTGTTTATTTGACGTTTTTGTTGTTGTTGATGTTGTTGTTGTTTTTGTTGTTGTTTATTTGACGTTGTTGTTGTTTATTTGACGTTGTTGTTGTTGTTTATTTGACCTTGTTGTTGTTGACATTGTTGTTGTTGTTTATTTGACGTTTATTTGATGTTCTTGTTGTTGTTGTTGTTGGTTTTTATTTGACGTTGTTTTAGTTGTTGTTTATTTGACGTTGTTGTTGTTGACATTGTTGTTGTTGTTGTTTATTAGACGTTGTTGTTGTTGTTTATTTGACGTAGTTGTTGTTGTTGACGTTGTTGTTGTTTATTTGACGTTTTTGTTGTTGTTGATGTTGTTGTTGTTGTTGTTGTTGTTTATTTGACGTTGTTGTTGTTGTTGTTTATTTGACGTTGTTGTTATTGTTTATTTGACGTTGTTGTTGTTGTTATTGTTGTTGTTTATTTGACGTTGTTGTTGTTGTTGTTGTTTATTTGATGTTGTTGTTGTTGTTGTTTATTTGACGTTGTTGTTGTTGTTGTTCATTTGACGTTGTTGTTGTTGTTGTTATTTATTTGACGTTGTTGTTGTTATTATTTATTTGACGTTGTTGTTGTTATTGTTTATTTGACGTTGTTGTTGTTGTTTATTTGACGTTATTGTTGTTGTTTATTTGACGTTGTTGTTGTTGCTTATTTGACGTTGTTGTTATTGTTGTTTATTTGACGTTGTTGTTGTTGTTGTTTATTTGACGTTGTTGTTGTTGTTGTTTATTTGACGTTGTTGTCGATGTTGTTGTTGTTGTGGTTTATTTGACGTTGTTAATGTTGTTGACGTTGTTGTTGTTGTTTATTTGACATTTTTGTTGTTGTTGATGTTGTTGTTGTTGTTTATGTTGTTGTTTATTTGACATTGTTGTTGTTGTTGTTGTTGTTTATTTGACATTGTTATTGTTGTTTATTTAACGTTGTTTTTGTTATTTGATGTTGTTGTTGTTGTTGTTGTTGTTGTTGCTTACTGGACGTTGCTGTTGTTGTTGTTTATTTGACGTTGTTTTTATTGTTGTTGTTTATTTGATGTTGTTTTAGTTGTTGTTGTTTATTTGACGTTGTTGTTGTTTATTTCACGTTGTTGTTGTTGTTGTTTATTTAACGTTGTTGTTGTTGTTGTTGTTGTTGTTTTGACGTTGTTGTTGTTATTTGACGTTGTTTTTGTTGTTGTATTTGTTGTTGTTGTTGTTGTTGTTGTTTATTTGACGTTGTTGTTGTTGTTGTTGTTGTTTATTTGACGTTATTGTTGTTGTTGACGTTGTTGTTGTTGTTGTTTATTTTACGTTGTTGTTGTTGTTGTTGTTGTTTATTTGACGTTGTTAATGTTGTTGACATTGTCGTTGTTGTTTTTATTGTTTATTTGACGTTGTTGTTGTTGTTGTTATTGTTGTGGTTGACATTGTTGTTGTTGTTTATTTGACGTTGTTGTTGTTGTTTATTTGATGTTGTTTTAGTTGTTGTTGTTTATTTGACATTGTTGTTGTTGTTGACATAGTTGTTGTTGTTGTTTATTTGAGGTTGTTGTTGTTGTTGACGTTGTTGTTGTTGTTTATTTGACGTTATTGTTGTTGATTATTTGACGTTGTTGTTGTTGTTGACATTGTCGTTGTTGTTTATTTGACGTTGTTGTTGTTGTTGTTTATTTGACATTGTTGTTGTTGTTGACATTGTTGTTGTTGTTGTTGTTTATTTGACATTGTTGTTGTTGTTGTTGACGTTGTTGGTGTTGTTGTTTATTTGACGTTGTTGTTGTTGTTGTTGTTGTTGTTGTTTATATCACGTTGTTTTAGTTGTTGTTGTTTATTTGACATTGTTGTTGTTGTTGTTTATTTGACGTTGTTGTTGTTGACATTGTTGCTGTTGTTGTTTATTTGACGTTGTTTTAGTTGTTGTTTATTTGACGTTGTTGTTGTTGTTGTTTATTTGACGTTGTTGTTGTTGTTGTTTATTTGACTTAGTTGTTGTTGTTGACGTTGTTGTTGTTGTTGTTTATTTGACATTTTTGTTGTTGTTGATGTTGTTGTTGTTTATTTGACGTTGTTGTTATTGTTTATTTGACGTTGTTGTTGTTATTGTTGTTGTTTATTTGACGTTGTTGTTGTTGTTTATTTGATGTTGTTGTTGTTGTTTATTTGACGTTGTTGTTGTTGTTGTTTATTTGACGTTGTTGTTGTTGTTGACGTTGTTGTTGTTGTTGTTTATTAGACGTTGTGGTTGTTGTTGTTGTTGTTGTTGTTTATTTGACGTTGTTAATGTTGTTGACGTTGTTGTTGTTGTTGTTTATTTCACGTTGTTGTTGTTGTTGTTATTGTAGTTGTTGTTGTTGTTGTTTATTTGACGTTGTTGTTGTTGTTGTTGTTTATTTGACGTTGTTGTTGTTATTTGAGGTTGTTGTTGTTGTATTTGTTGTTGTTGTTGTTGTTTTTGTTTATTTGACGTTGTAGTTGTTGTTGTTTATTTGACGTTATTGTTGTTGATTATTTGACGTTGTTAATGTTGTTGACGTTGTTGTTGTTGTTGTTTATTTCACGTTGTTGTTGTTGTTATTGTAGTTGTTGTTGTTGTTGTTGTTTATTTGACGTTGTTGTTGTTGTTGTTTATTTGACGTTGTTGTTGTTATTTGAGGTTGTTGTTGTTGTATTTGTTGTTGTTGTTGTTGTTTTTGTTTATTTGACGTTGTAGTTGTTGTTGTTTATTTGACGTTATTGTTGTTGTTTATTTGACATTGTTATTGTTGTTGTTGTTTATTTGACGTTGTTGTTGTTGACGTTGTTGTTGTTGTTTATTTGACGTTGTTGTTATTGTTTATTTGACGTTGTTAATGATGTTGACATTGTTGTTGTTGTTTTTGTTGTTTATTTGACGTTGTTGTTGTTGTTGTTATTGTTGGTGTTGTTGTTGTTTATTTGACATTGTTGTTGTTGTTGACGTTGTTGTTGTTGTTGTTGTTGTTTATTTGACGGTGTTGTTGTTGTTGTTTATTTGACATTGTTGTTGTTGTTTTGACGTTGTTGTTGTTGTTGTTTATTTAACGTTGTTGTTGTTGTTGTTTATTTGACGTTGTTGTTGTTGTTGTTGTTGATTTGACGCTGTTGTTGTTATTTATTTGACGTTGTTATTGTTGACGTTGTTGTTATTGTTATTTTTTATTTGACATTATTGTTGTTGATTATTTGACGTAGTTGTTGTTGTTGACGTTGTTGTTGTTGTTTATTTGACGTTTTTGTTGTTGTTGATGTTGTTGTTGTTTTTGTTGTTGTTTATTTGACGTTGTTGTTGTTGTTGTTTATTTGACGTTGTTGTTGTTGTTGTTGTTTATTTGATGTTGTTGTTGTTGACATTGTTGCTGTTGTTTATTTGACGTTTATTTAACGTTGTTGTTGTTGTTGTTTATTTGACGTTGTTGTTGTTGACATTGTTGTTGTTGTTGTTTATTTGACATTGTTGTTGTTGACATTGTTGTTGTTGTTGTTTATTTGACGGTGTTGTTGTTGTTGTTGTTTATTTGACGTAGTTGTTGTTGTTGACATTGTTGTTGTTTATTTGACGTTTTTGTTGTTGTTGATGTTGTTGTTGTTGTTTTTTAATTGACGTTGTTGTTGTTGTTGTTTATTTGACGTTGTTGTTGTTGTTTATTTGATGTTGTTGTTGTTGACATTGTTGCTGTTGTTGTTTATTTGACGTTTATTTGACGTTGTTGTTGTTGTTGTTTATTTGACGTTTTTTTAGTTGTTGTTTATTTGACGTTGTTGTTGTTGTTTATATGATGTTGTTGTTGTTGACATTGTTGTTGTTGTTGTTTATTTGACGTTGTTGTTGTTGTTTATTTGACTTAGTTGTTGTTGTTGACGTTGTTGTTGTTGTTGTTGTTGTTTATTTGACGTTTTTGTTGTTGTTGATGTTGTTGTTGTTGTTTATTTGACGTTGTTGTTATTGTTTATTTGACATTGTTGTTGTTATTGTTGTTGTTTATTTGATGTTGTTGTTGTTGTTTATTTGATGTTGTTGTTGTTGTTTTGTATTTGACGTTGTTGTTGTTGTTGTTGTTTATTTGACGTTGTTGTTGTTGTTATTTATTTGATGTTGTTGTTGTTGTTATTGTTTATTTGACGTTGTTGTTGTTGTTGTTGTTTATTTGACGTTGTTGTTGTTGTTTATTTGACGTTGTTGTTGTTGTTGTTATTGTTGTTGTTTATTTGACGTTGTTATTGTTGTTTATTTGACGTTGTTGTTGTTGTTGGCGTTGTTGTTGTTGTTGTTGTTTATTCGACGTTGTTGTTGTTGTTGTTGTTTATTTGACGTTGTTAATGTTGTTGACGTTGTTGTTGTTGTTGTTGTTGTTTATTTCACGTTGTTGTTGTTGTTATTGTAGTTGTTATTGTTGTTTATTTGACGTTGTTGTTGTTGTTGTTTATTTGACGTTGTTGTTGTTATTTGACGTTGTTGTTGTATTTGTTATTGTTGTTGTTGTTTATTTGACGTTGTAGTTGTTGTTGTTTATTTGACGTTATTGTTGTTGTTTATTTGACATTGTTATTGTTGTTGTTTATTTAACGTTGTTGTTGTTGTTGACGTTGTTGTTGTTGTTTATTTGACGTTGTTGTTGTTGTTTATTTGACGTTGTTAATGATGTTGACATTGCCGTTGTTGTTTTTGTTGTTTATTTAACGTTGTTGTTGTTGTTTATTTGACATTGTTTTTATTGTTGACGTTGTTGTTGTTGTTGTTGTTGTTGTTGTTGTTGTTTATTTGACGGTGTTGTTGTTGTTGTTGTTTATTTGACATTTTTGTTGTTGTTTTGACGTTGTCGTGGTTGTTTATTTAACGTTGTTGTTGTTGTTTATTTGACGTTGTTGTTGTTGTTGTTGATTTGACGCTGTTGTTGTTATTTATTTGACGTTGTTGTTGTTGATGTTGTTGTTGTTGTTATTGTTTATTTGACATTGTTGTTGTTGTTGTTTATTTGACGTAGTTGTTGATGTTGTTGTTGTTTTTGTTGTTGTTTATTTGACGTTGTTGTTGTTGTTGTTTATTTGACGTTGTTGTTGTCGTTGTTGTTGTTGTTGTTTTTGTTGTTGTTTATTTGACGTTGTTGTTGTTGTTGTTGTTTAATTGACGTTGTTGTTGTTATTGTTGTTTATTTGACGTTGTTGTTGTTGACATTGTTGTTGTTGTTTATTTGACGTTTATTTAACGTTGTTGTTGTTGTTGTTTATTTGACGTTTTTGTTGTTGTTGATGTTGTTGTTGTTGTTTATTTGACGTTGTTGTTATTGTTTATTTGACGTTGTTGTTGTTATTGTTGTTGTTTATTTGATGTTGTTGTTGTTTATTTGATGTTGTTGTTGTTGTTTTTTATTTGACGTTGTTGTTGTTGTTGTTTATTTGACGTTGTTGTTGTTGTTATTTATTTGATGTTGTTGTTGTTGTTATTGTTTATTTGACGTTGTTGTTGTTGTTGTTTATTTGACGTTGTTGTTGTTGTTTATTTGACGTTGTTGTTGTTGTTGTTATTGTTGTTGTTTATTTGACGTTGTTGTTGTTGTTTATTTGACGTTGTTGTTGTTGTTGGCGTTGTTGTTGTTGTTGTTTATTCGACGTTGTTGTTGTTGTTGTTGTTTATTTGACGTTGTTAATGTTGTTGACGTTGTTGTTGTTGTTGTTGTTTATTTCACGTTGTTGTTGTTGTTATTGTAGTTGTTGTTGTTGTTTATTTGACGTTGTTGTTGTTGTTGTTTATTTGACGTTGTTGTTGTTATTTGACGTTGTTGTTGTATTTGTTGTTGTTGTTGTTGTTTATTTGACGTTGTAGTTGTTGTTGTTTATTTGACATTGTTATTGTTGTTGTTTATTTAACGTTGTTGTTGTTGTTGACGTTGTTGTTGTTGTTTATTTGACGTTGTTGTTGTTGTTTATTTGACGTTGTTAATGATGTTGACATTGCCGTTGTTGTTTTTGTTGTTTATTTAACGTTGTTGTTGTTGTTGTTATTATTGTTGTTGTTGGTGTTGTTGTTGTTGTTTATTTGACATTGTTGTTATTGTTGACGTTGTTGTTGTTGTTGTTGTTGTTGTTTATTTGACGGTGTTGTTGTTGTTGTTGTTGTTTATTTGACATTGTTGTTGTTGTTTTGACGTTGTCGTTGTTGTTTATTTAACGTTGTTGTTGTTGTTTATTTGACGTTGTTGTTGTTGTTGATTTGACGCTGTTGTTGTTATTTATTTGACGTTGCTGTTGTTGATGTTGTTGTTGTTGATATTGTTTATTTGACATTGTTGTTGTTGTTGTTTATTTGACGTAGTTGTTGTTGTTGACGTTGTTGTTGTTGTTTATTTGACGTTTTTGTTGTTGTTGATGTTGTTGTTGTTTTTGTTGTTGTTTATTTGACGTTGTTGTTGTTGTTGTTTATTTGACGTTGTTGTTGTTGACATTGTTGCTGTTGTTTATTTGACGTTTATTTGATGTTGTTGTTGTTGTTGTTGTTTATTTGACGTTGTTTTAGTTGTTGTTTATTTGACATTATTGTTGTTGTTTATTTGACGTTGTTGTTGTTGACATTGTTGCTGTTGTTGTTTATTTGACGTTGTTGTTGTTGTTGTTGTTGTTTATTTGACGTAGTTGTTGTTGTTGACGTTGTTGTTGTTTATTTGACGTTTTTGTTGTTGTTGATGTTGTTGTTGTTGTTGTTGTTTATTTGACGTTGTTGTTATTGTTTATTTGACGTTGTTGTTGTTGTTATTGTTGTTGTTTATTTGACGTTGTTGTTGTTGTTTATTTGATGTTGTTGTTGTTGTTTATTGGACGTTGCTGTTGTTGTTGTCTATTTGACGTTGTTGTTGTTGTTATTTATTTGACGTTGTTGTTGTTACTCTTTATTTGACGTTGTTGTTGTTGTTGTTGTTTATTTGGCGTTGTTGTTGTTGTTGTTTATTTGACGTTATTGTCGTTGTTTATTTGACGTTGTTGTTGTTGCTTATTTGACGTTGTTGTTATTATTGTTGTTTATTTGACGTTGTTGTTGCTGTTGTTTATTTGACGTTGTTGTTGTTGTTGTTTATTTGACATTGTTGTTGTTGTTTATTTGACGTTGTTGTTGTTATTTGACGTTGTTGTTGTATTTGTTATTGTTGTTGTTTATTTGACGTTGTAGTTGTTGTTGTTTATTTGACGTTATTGTTGTTGTTTATTTGACATTGTTATTGTTGTTGTTTATTTAACGTTGTTGTTGTTGTTGACGTTGTTGTTGTTGTTTATTTGACGTTGTTGTTGTTGTTTATTTGACGTTGTTAATGATGTTGACATTGCCGTTGTTGTTTTTGTTGTTTATTTAACGTTGTTGTTGTTGTTTATTTGACATTGTTTTTATTGTTGACGTTGTCGTTGTTGTTGTTGTTGTTGTTGTTGTTGTTTATTTGACGGTGTTGTTGTTGTTGTTGTTTATTTGACATTTTTGTTGTTGTTTTGACGTTGTCGTGGTTGTTTATTTAACGTTGTTGTTGTTGTTGTTTATTTGACGTTGTTGTTGTTGTTGTTGATTTGACGCTGTTGTTGTTATTTATTTGACGTTGTTGTTGTTGATGTTGTTGTTGTTGTTATTATTTATTTGACATTGTTGTTGTTGTTGTTTATTTGACGTAGTTGTTGATGTTGTTGTTGTTTTTGTTGTTGTTTATTTGACGTTGTTGTTGTTTTTGTTTATTTGACGTTGTTGTTGTCGTTGTTGTTTATTTGATGTTGTTGTTGTTGACATTGTTGCTGTTGTTTATTTGACGTTTATTTGATGTTGTTGTTGTTGTTGTTGTTGTTTATTTGATGTTGTTTTAGTTGTTGTTTATTTGACATTATTGTTGTTGTTTATTTGACGTTGTTGTTGTTGACATTGTTGCTGTTGTTGTTTATTTGACGTTGTTGTTGTTGTTGTTGTTGTTTATTTGACGTAGTTGTTGTTGTTGACGTTGTTGTTGTTTATTTGACGTTTTTGTTGTTGTTGATGTTGTTGTTGTTGTTGTTTATTTGACGTTGTTGTTATTGTTTATTTGACGTTGTTGTTGTTGTTATTGTTGTTGTTTATTTGACGTTGTTGTTGTTGTTTATTTGATGTTGTTGTTGTTGTTTATTGGACGTTGCTGTTGTTGTTGTCTATTTGACGTTGTTGTTGTTGTTATTTATTTGACGTTGTTGTTGTTGTTACTGTTTATTTGACGTTGTTGTTGTTGTTGTTGTTTATTTGGCGTTGTTGTTGTTGTTGTTTATTTGACGTTATTGTCGTTGTTTATTTGACGTTGTTGTTGTTGCTTATTTGACGTTGTTGTTATTATTGTTGTTTATTTGACGTTGTTGTTGCTATTGTTTATTTGACGTTGTTGTTGTTGTTGTTTATTTGACGTTGTTGTTGTTGTTTATTTGACGTTGTTGTTGACGTTGTTGTTGTTGTTGTTTATTTGACGTTGTTAATGTTGTTGACGTTGTTGTTGTTGTTGTTTATTTGACGTTGTTGTTGTTGTTTATTTGACGTTGTTGTTGACGTTGTTGTTGTTGTTGTTGTTTATTTGACGTTGTTAATGTTGTTGACGTTGTTGTTGTTGTTTATTTGACATTTTTGTTGTTGTTGATGTTGTTGTTGTTTATGTTGTTGTTTATTTGACGTTGTTGTTGTTGTTGTTTATTTGACGTTGTTATTGTTGTTTATTTGACGTTGTTTTTGTTATTTGACGTTGTTGTTGTTGTATTTGTTGTTGTTGTTGTTGCTTATTTGACGTTGTTGTTGTTGTTGTTTATTTGACGTTGTTATTGTTGTTGTTGTTTATTTGATGTTGTTTTAGTTGTTGTTATTGTTTATTTCACGTTGTTGTTGTTGTTATTATTGTTGTTGTTGTTTATTTAACGTTGTTGCTGTTGTTTTTTTGACGTTGTTGTTGTTATTTGACGTTGTTATTGTTGTTGTATTTGTTGTTGTTGTTGTTGTTGTTTATTTGACGTTGTTGTTGTTGTTGTTTATTTGACGTTATTGTTGTTGTTTATTTGACGTTGTTATTATTGTTGTTGTTGTTGTTGTTTATTTGACATTGTTGTTGCTGTTGACGTTGTTGTTGTTGTTGTTATTTATTTTACGTTTTTGTTGTTGTTTATTTGATGTTGTTAATGTTGTTGACATTGTTGTTGTTGTTTTTATTGTTTATTTGACGTTGTTATTGTTGGTGTTGTTGTTGTTGTTTATTTGACGTTGTTGTTGTTGTTGTTTATTTGACGTTGTTGTTGTTGTTGTTGCTGTTTATTTGACGTTGTTGTTGTTGTTTATTTGACATTGTTGTTGTTGTTGTTGACGTTGTTGTTGTTGTTGTTGTTAAATGACGTTGTTGTTGTTGTTTATTTGACGTTGTTGTGGTTGTTGTTTATTTGACGCTGTTGTTGTTGTTTATTTGACGTTGTTGTTGTTGACGTCGTTGTTGTTATTGTTGTTGTTTATTTGACGTTGTTAATGTTGTTGACATTGTTGTTGTTATTTTAGTTGTTTATTTGACGTTGTTGTTGTTGTTGTTATTGTTGGTGTTGTTGTTGTTGTTGTTTATTTGACGTTGTTGTTGTTGTTGTTGTTATTGTTGGTGTTGTTGTTGTTGTTGTTTATTTGACGTTGTTGTTGTTGTTTATTTGACGTTGTTGTTGTTATTGACATTGTTGTTGTTGTTGTTGTTTATTTGACAATGTTGTTGTTGTTGTTGTTTATTTGACGTTGTTGTTGTTGTTGTTGATTTGACATTGTTGTTGTTATTTATTTGACGTTGTTGTTGTTGACGTTGTTGTTATTGTTATTTTTTATTTGACATTGTTGTTGTTGTTTATTTGGCGTTGTTGTTGTTGTTTATTTGACATTGTTGTTGTTGACATTGTTGTTGTTGTTTATTTGACGTAGTTGTTGTTGTTGACGTTGTTGTTGTTGTTTATTTGACGTTTTTGTTGTTGTTGATGTTGTTGTTGTTTTTGTTGTTGTTTATTTGACGTTGTTGTTGTTGTTTATTTGACGTTGTTGTTGTTGTTGTTTATTTGATGTTGTTGTTGTTGACATTGTTGCTGTTGTTTATTTGACGTTTATTTAACGTTGTTGTTGTTGTTTATTTGACGTTGTTGTTGTTGACATTGTTGTTGTTGTTGTTTATTTGACATTGTTGTTGTTGACATTGTTGTTGTTGTTGTTTATTTGACGGTGTTGTTGTTGTTGTTGTTTATTTGACGTAGTTGTTGTTGTTGACATTGTTGTTGTTTATTTGACGTTTTTGTTGTTGTTGATGTTGTTGTTTTTTAATTGACGTTGTTGTTGTTGTTGTTTATTTGACGTTGTTGTTGTTTATTTGACGTTGTTGTTGTTGACATTGTTGCTGTTGTTGTTTATTTGACGTTTATTTGACGTTGTTGTTGTTGTTGTTTATTTGACGTTTTTTTAGTTGTTGTTTATTTGACGTTGTTGTTGTTGTTTATATGACGTTGTTGTTGTTGACATTGTTGTTGTTGTTGTTTATTTGACGTTGTTGTTGTTGTTTATTTGACTTAGTTGTTGTTGTTGACGTTGTTGTTGTTGTTGTTGTTTATTTGACGTTTTTGTTGTTGTTGATGTTGTTGTTGTTGTTTATTTGACGTTGTTGTTATTGTTTATTTGACGTTGTTGTTGTTATTGTTGTTGTTTATTTGATGTTGTTGTTGTTGTTTATTTGATGTTGTTGTTGTTGTTTTTTATTTGACGTTGTTGTTGTTGTTGTTTATTTGACGTTGTTGTTGTTGTTATTTATTTGATGTTGTTGTTGTTGTTATTGTTTATTTGACGTTGTTGTTGTTGTTGTTTATTTGACGTTGTTGTTGTTGTTTATTTGACGTTGTTGTTGTTGTTGTTATTGTTGTTGTTTATTTGACGTTGTTGTTGTTGTTTATTTGACGTTGTTGTTGTTGTTGGCGTTGTTGTTGTTGTTGTTTATTCGACGTTGTTGTTGTTGTTGTTGTTTATTTGACGTTGTTAATGTTGTTGACGTTGTTGTTGTTGTTGTTGTTTATTTCACGTTGTTGTTGTTGTTATTGTAGTTGTTGTTGTTGTTTATTTGACGTTGTTGTTGTTGTTGTTTATTTGACGTTGTTGTTGTTATTTGACGTTGTTGTTGTATTTGTTGTTGTTGTTGTTGTTTATTTGACGTTGTAGTTGTTGTTGTTTATTTGACATTGTTATTGTTGTTGTTTATTTAACGTTGTTGTTGTTGTTGACGTTGTTGTTGTTGTTTATTTGACGTTGTTGTTGTTGTTTATTTGACGTTGTTAATGATGTTGACATTGCCGTTGTTGTTTTTGTTGTTTATTTAACGTTGTTGTTGTTGTTGTTATTATTGTTGTTGTTGGTGTTGTTGTTGTTGTTGTTTATTTGACATTGTTGTTATTGTTGACGTTGTTGTTGTTGTTGTTGTTGTTGTTTATTTGACGGTGTTGTTGTTGTTGTTGTTGTTTATTTGACATTGTTGTTGTTGTTTTGACGTTGTCGTTGTTGTTTATTTAACGTTGTTGTTGTTGTTGTTTATTTGACGTTGTTGTTGTTGTTGTTGATTTGACGCTGTTGTTGTTATTTATTTGACGTTGTTGTTGTTGATGTTGTTGTTGTTGTTATTGTTTATTTGACATTGTTGTTGTTGTTGTTTATTTGACGTAGTTGTTGTTGTTGACATTGTTGTTGTTGTTTATTTGACGTTTTTGTTGTTGTTGATGTTGTTGTTGTTTTTGTTGTTGTTTATTTGACGTTGTTGTTGTTGTTGTTTATTTGACGTTGTTGTTGTTGACATTGTTGCTGTTGTTTATTTGACGTTTATTTGATGTTGTTGTTGTTGTTGTTGTTGTTTATTTGACGTTGTTTTAGTTGTTGTTTATTTGACGTTATTGTTGTTGTTTATTTGACGTTGTTGTTGTTGACATTGTTGCTGTTGTTATTTATTTGACGTTGTTGTTGTTGTTGTTGTTTATTTGACGTAGTTGTTGTTGTTGACGTTGTTGTTGTTTATTTGACGTTTTTGTTGTTGTTGATGTTGTTGTTGTTGTTGTTGTTTATTTGACGTTGTTGTTATTGTTTATTTGACGTTGTTGTTGTTGTTATTGTTGTTGTTTATTTGACATTGTTGTTGTTGTTTATTTGATGTTGTTGTTGTTGTTTATTGGACGTTGCTGTTGTTGTTGTCTATTTGACGTTGTTGTTGTTGTTATTTATTTGACGTTGTTGTTGTTACTGTTTATTTGACGTTGTTGTTGTTGTTGTTGTTTATTTGGCGTTGTTGTTGTTGTTGTTGTTTATTTGACGTTATTGTCGTTGTTTATTTGACGTTGTTGTTGTTGCTTATTTGACGTTGTTGTTATTATTGTTGTTTATATGACGTTGTTGTTGCTGTTGTTTATTTGACGTTGTTGTTGTTGTTGTTTATTTGACATTGTTGTTGTTGTTGTTTATTTGACGTTGTTGTTGACGTTGTTGTTGTTGTTGTTTATTTGACGTTGTTAATGTTGTTGACATTGTTGTTGTTGTTGTTTATTTGACGTTGTTGTTGTTGTTTATTTGACGTTGTTGTTGACGTTGTTGTTGTTGTTGTTGTTGTTTATTTGACGTTGTTAATGTTGTTGACGTTGTTGTTGTTGTTTATTTGACATTTTTGTTGTTGTTGATGTTGTTGTTGTTTATGTTGTTGTTTATTTGACGTTGTTGTTGTTGTTTATTTGACGTTGTTATTGTTGTTTATTTGACGTTGTTTTTGTTATTTGACGTTGTTGTTGTTGTATTTGTTGTTGTTGTTGTTGCTTATTTGACGTTGTTGTTGTTGTTGTTGTTTATTTGACGTTGTTATTGTTGTTGTTGTTTATTTGATGTTGTTTTAGTTGTTGTTATTGTTTATTTCACGTTGTTGTTGTTGTTATTATTGTTGTTGTTGTTTATTTAACGTTGTTGCTGTTGTTTTTTTGACGTTGTTGTTGTTATTTGACGTTGTTATTGTTGTTGTATTTGTTGTTGTTGTTGTTTATTTGACGTTGTTAATGTTGTTGACGTTGTTGTTGTTGTTTATTTGACATTTTTGTTGTTGTTGATGTTGTTGTTGTTTATGTTGTTGTTTATTTGACGTTGTTGTTGTTGTTTATTTGACGTTGTTATTGTTGTTATTGTTGTTGTTGTTTATTTGACATTGTTGTTGTTGTTGACGTTGTTGTTGTTGTTATTTATTTTACGTTTTTGTTGTTGTTTATTTGATGTTGTTAATGTTGTTGACATTGTTGTTGTTGTTTTTATTGTTTATTTGACGTTGTTATTGTTGGTGTTGTTGTTGTTGTTTATTTGACGTTGTTGTTGTTGTTTATTTGACGTTGTTGTTGTTGTTGTTGTTGTTGTTGTTGTTGTTGTTTATTTGACGTTGTTGTTGTTGTTGTTGTTGTTTATTTGACGTTGTTGTTGTTGTTTATTTGACATTGTTGTTGTTGTTGTTGACGTTGTTGTTGTTGTTGTTGTTAAATGACGTTGTTGTTGTTGTTTATTTGACGTTGTTGTGGTTGTTGTTTATTTGACGCTGTTGTTGTTGTTTATTTGACGTTGTTGTTGTTGACGTTGTTGTTGTTATTGTTGTTGTTTATTTGACGTTGTTAATGTTGTTGACATTGTTGTTGTTATTTTAGTTGTTTATTTGACGTTGTTGTTGTTGTTGTTATTGTTGGTGTTGTTGTTGTTGTTGTTTATTTGACGTTGTTGTTGTTGTTGTTGTTATTGTTGGTGTTGTTGTTGTTGTTGTTTATTTGACGTTGTTGTTGTTGTTTATTTGACGTTGTTGTTGTTATTGACATTGTTGTTGTTGTTGTTGTTGTTTATTTGACAATGTTGTTGTTGTTGTTGTTTATTTGACATTGTTGTAGTTGTTGTTGTTGACGTTGTTGTTGTTTTTTTGACGGTGTTATTGTTGTTGTTTTTGTTGTTGTTTATTTGACATTGTTGTAGTTGTTGTTGTTGACGTTGTTGTTGTTGTTTATTTGACGTTGTTGTTGTTGTTGATTTGATGTTGTTGTTGTTGTTGTTGTTGATTTGACGTTGTTGTTGTTATTTATTTGACGTTGTTATTGTTGACGTTGTTGTTGTTGTTATTGTTTATTTGACGTTGTTGTTGTTTATTTGACGTAGTTGTTGTTGTTGATGTTGTTGTTGTTGTTTATTTGACGTTTTTGTTGTTGTTGATGTTGTTGTTGTTTTTGTTGTTGTTTATTTGACGTTGTTGTTGTTTATTTGACATTGTTGTTGTTGTTGTTTATTTGACGTTGTTGTTGTTGTTTATTTGACGTTGTTGTTGTTGACATTGTTGCTGTTGTTTATTTGACGTTTATTTGACGTTCTTGTTGTTGTTGTTGTTGTTGTTGTTGTTTATTTGACGTTGTTTTAGTTGTTGTTTATTTGACGTTGTTGTTGTTGTTGTTTATTTGACGTTGTTGTTGTTGACATTGTTGCTGTTGTTGTTTATTTGACGTTGTTGTTGTTAATTTGACGTAGTTGTTGTTGTTGACGTTGTTGTTGTTTATTTGACATTTTTGTTGTTGTTGTTGTTGTTTATTTGACGTTGTTGTTGTTGTTGTTGTTTATTTGACGTTGTTGTTATTGTTTATTTGACGTTGTTGTTGTTGTTGTTTATTTGACGTTGTTGTTGTTGTTTATTTGATGTTGTTGTTGTTGTTGTTTATTTGATGTTGTTGTTGTTGTTCATTTGACATTGTTGTTGTTGTTATTTATTTGACGTTGTTGTTGTTGTTATTGTGTATTTGACGTTGTTGTTGTTGTTGTTTATTTGGCGTTATTGTTGTTGTTTATTTGACGTTGTTGTTGTTGCTTATTTGACGTTGTTGTTATTGTTGTTGTTTATTTGATGTTGTTGTTGCTGTTGTTTATTTGACGTTGTTGTTGTTGTTGTTGTTTAATTGACGTTGTTGCTGTTGTTTATTTGACGTTGTTGTCGACGTTGTTGTTGTTGTGGTTTATTTGACGTTGTTAATGTTGTTGACGTTGTTGTTGTTGTTTATTTCACATTTTTGTTGTTGTTGATGTTGTTGTTGTTGTTGTTTATGTTGTTGTTTATTTGACATTGTTGTTGTTGTTGTTGTTTATTTGACGTTGTTATTGTTGTTTATTTGACGTTGTTTTTATTATTTGACGTTGTTGTTGTTGTATTTGTTGTTGTTGTTGTTGCTTATTTGACGTAGTTGTTGTTGTTGTTGTTTATTTGACGTTGTTGTTGTTTATTTCACGTTGTTATTGTTGTTGTTTATTTAACGTTGTTGTTGTTGTTGTTTTGACGTTGTTGTTGTTATTTGACGTTGTTTTTGTTGTTGTATTTGTTGTTGTTGTTGTTGTTGTTTATTTGACGTTGTTGTTGTTGTTGTTGTTTATTTGACGTTATTGTTGTTGTTAACGTTGTTGTTGTTGTTGTTTATTTTACGTTGTTGTTGTTTATTTGACGTTGTTATTGTTGTTGTTTATTTGACGTTGTTGTTGTTGTTGTTGTTTATTTGACGTTGTTGTTGTTGTTGTTGTTGTTTATTTGACGTTGTTGTTGTTGTTTATTTGACGTTGTTGTTGTTGACATTGTTGCTGTTGTTTATTTGACGTTTATTTGACGTTCTTGTTGTTGTTGTTTTTGTTGTTTATTTGACATTGTTTTAGTTGTTGTTTATTTGACGTTGTTAATGTTGTTGACGTTGTTGTTGTTGTTTATTTGACATTTTTGTTGTTGTTGATGTTGTTGTTGTTTATGTTGTTGTTTATTTGACGTTGTTGTTGTTGTTTATTTGACGTTGTTATTGTTGTTATTGTTGTTGTTGTTTATTTGACATTGTTGTTGTTGTTGACGTTGTTGTTGTTGTTATTTATTTTACGTTTTTGTTGTTGTTTATTTGATGTTGTTAATGTTGTTGACATTGTTGTTGTTGTTTTTATTGTTTATTTGACGTTGTTATTGTTGGTGTTGTTGTTGTTGTTTATTTGACGTTGTTGTTGTTGTTTATTTGACGTTGTTGTTGTTGTTGTTGTTGTTGTTGTTTATTTGACGTTGTTGTTGTTGTTGTTGTTGTTTATTTGATGTTGTTGTTGTTGTTTATTTGACATTGTTGTTGTTGTTGTTGACGTTGTTGTTGTTGTTGTTGTTAAATGACGTTGTTGTTGTTGTTTATTTGACGTTGTTGTGGTTGTTGTTTATTTGACGCTGTTGTTGTTGTTTATTTGACGTTGTTGTTGTTGACGTTGTTGTTGTTATTGTTGTTGTTTATTTGACGTTGTTAATGTTGTTGACATTGTTGTTGTTATTTTAGTTGTTTATTTGACGTTGTTGTTGTTGTTGTTATTGTTGGTGTTGTTGTTGTTGTTGTTTATTTGACGTTGTTGTTGTTGTTGTTGTTATTGTTGGTGTTGTTGTTGTTGTTGTTTATTTGACGTTGTTGTTGTTGTTTATTTGACGTTGTTGTTGTTATTGACATTGTTGTTGTTGTTGTTGTTGTTTATTTGACAATGTTGTTGTTGTTGTTGTTTATTTGACATTGTTGTAGTTGTTGTTGTTGACGTTGTTGTTGTTTTTTTGACGGTGTTATTGTTGTTGTTTTTGTTGTTGTTTATTTGACATTGTTGTAGTTGTTGTTGTTGACGTTGTTGTTGTTGTTTATTTGACGTTGTTGTTGTTGTTGATTTGATGTTGTTGTTGTTGTTGTTGTTGATTTGACGTTGTTGTTGTTATTTATTTGACGTTGTTATTGTTGACGTTGTTGTTGTTGTTATTGTTTATTTGACGTTGTTGTTGTTTATTTGACGTAGTTGTTGTTGTTGATGTTGTTGTTGTTGTTTATTTGACGTTTTTGTTGTTGTTGATGTTGTTGTTGTTTTTGTTGTTGTTTATTTGACGTTGTTGTTGTTTATTTGACATTGTTGTTGTTGTTGTTTATTTGACGTTGTTGTTGTTGTTTATTTGACGTTGTTGTTGTTGACATTGTTGCTGTTGTTTATTTGACGTTTATTTGACGTTCTTGTTGTTGTTGTTGTTGTTGTTGTTGTTTATTTGACGTTGTTTTAGTTGTTGTTTATTTGACGTTGTTGTTGTTGTTTATTTGACGTTGTTGTTGTTGACATTGTTGCTGTTGTTGTTTATTTGACGTTGTTGTTGTTAATTTGACGTAGTTGTTGTTGTTGACGTTGTTGTTGTTTATTTGACATTTTTGTTGTTGTTGTTGTTGTTTATTTGACGTTGTTGTTGTTGTTGTTGTTTATTTGACGTTGTTGTTATTGTTTATTTGACGTTGTTGTTGTTGTTGTTTATTTGACGTTGTTGTTGTTGTTTATTTGATGTTGTTGTTGTTGTTGTTTATTTGATGTTGTTGTTGTTGTTCATTTGACATTGTTGTTGTTGTTATTTATTTGACGTTGTTGTTGTTGTTATTGTGTATTTGACGTTGTTGTTGTTGTTGTTTATTTGGCGTTATTGTTGTTGTTTATTTGACGTTGTTGTTGTTGCTTATTTGACGTTGTTGTTATTGTTGTTGTTTATTTGATGTTGTTGTTGCTGTTGTTTATTTGACGTTGTTGTTGTTGTTGTTGTTGTTTAATTGACGTTGTTGCTGTTGTTTATTTGACGTTGTTGTCGACGTTGTTGTTGTTGTGGTTTATTTGACGTTGTTAATGTTGTTGACGTTGTTGTTGTTGTTTATTTCACATTTTTGTTGTTGTTGATGTTGTTGTTGTTGTTGTTTATGTTGTTGTTTATTTGACATTGTTGTTGTTGTTGTTGTTTATTTGACGTTGTTATTGTTGTTTATTTGACGTTGTTTTTATTATTTGACGTTGTTGTTGTTGTATTTGTTGTTGTTGTTGTTGCTTATTTGACGTTGTTGTTGTTGTTGTTGTTTATTTGACGTTGTTGTTGTTTATTTCACGTTGTTATTGTTGTTGTTTATTTAACGTTGTTGTTGTTGTTGTTTTGACGTTGTTGTTGTTATTTGACGTTGTTTTTGTTGTTGTATTTGTTGTTGTTGTTGTTGTTGTTTATTTGACGTTGTTGTTGTTGTTGTTGTTTATTTGACGTTATTGTTGTTGTTGACGTTGTTGTTGTTGTTGTTTATTTTACGTTGTTGTTGTTTATTTGACGTTGTTATTGTTGTTGTTTATTTGACGTTGTTGTTGTTGTTGTTGTTGTTTATTTGACGTTGTTGTTGTTGTTGTTGTTGTTTATTTGACGTTGTTGTTGTTGTTTATTTGACGTTGTTGTTGTTGACATTGTTGCTGTTTTTTATTTGACGTTTATTTGACGTTCTTGTTGTTGTTGTTTTTGTTGTTTATTTGACATTGTTTTAGTTGTTGTTTATTTGACGTTGTTAATGTTGTTGACGTTGTTGTTGTTGTTTATTTGACATTTTTGTTGTTGTTGATGTTGTTGTTGTTTATGTTGTTGTTTATTTGACGTTGTTGTTGTTGTTTATTTGACGTTGTTATTGTTGTTATTGTTGTTGTTGTTTATTTGACATTGTTGTTGTTGTTGACGTTGTTGTTGTTGTTATTTATTTTACGTTTTTGTTGTTGTTTATTTGATGTTGTTAATGTTGTTGACATTGTTGTTGTTGTTTTTATTGTTTATTTGACGTTGTTATTGTTGGTGTTGTTGTTGTTGTTTATTTGACGTTGTTGTTGTTGTTTATTTGACGTTGTTGTTGTTGTTGTTGTTGTTGTTTATTTGACGTTGTTGTTGTTGTTTATTTGACGTTGTTGTTGTTGTTTATTTGACATTGTTGTTGTTGTTGTTGACGTTGTTGTTGTTGTTGTTGTTAAATGACGTTGTTGTTGTTG
Organism: Vicia faba; assembly: GCA_948472305.1. Classification (NCBI taxonomy): domain Eukaryota; kingdom Viridiplantae; phylum Streptophyta; class Magnoliopsida; order Fabales; family Fabaceae; genus Vicia; species Vicia faba. Next base: position 315,590,403 of record OX451739.1, on the reverse strand, counting down.
TTTATTTGACGTTGTTGTGGTTGTTGTTTATTTGACGCTGTTGTTGTTGTTTATTTGACGTTGTTGTTGTTGACGTTGTTGTTGTTATTGTTGTTGTTTATTTGACGTTGTTAATGTTGTTGACATTGTTGTTGTTATTTTAGTTGTTTATTTGACGTTGTTGTTGTTGTTGTTATTGTTGGTGTTGTTGTTGTTGTTGTTTATTTGACGTTGTTGTTGTTGTTGTTGTTATTGTTGGTGTTGTTGTTGTTGTTGTTTATTTGACGTTGTTGTTGTTGTTTATTTGACGTTGTTGTTGTTATTGACATTGTTGTTGTTGTTGTTGTTGTTTATTTGACAATGTTGTTGTTGTTGTTGTTTATTTGACATTGTTGTAGTTGTTGTTGTTGACGTTGTTGTTGTTTTTTTGACGGTGTTATTGTTGTTGTTTTTGTTGTTGTTTATTTGACATTGTTGTAGTTGTTGTTGTTGACGTTGTTGTTGTTGTTTATTTGACGTTGTTGTTGTTGTTGATTTGATGTTGTTGTTGTTGTTGTTGTTGATTTGACGTTGTTGTTGTTATTTATTTGACGTTGTTATTGTTGACGTTGTTGTTGTTGTTATTGTTTATTTGACGTTGTTGTTGTTTATTTGACGTAGTTGTTGTTGTTGATGTTGTTGTTGTTGTTGTTTATTTGACGTTTTTGTTGTTGTTGATGTTGTTGTTGTTTTTGTTGTTGTTTATTTGACGTTGTTGTTGTTTATTTGACATTGTTGTTGTTGTTGTTTATTTGACGTTGTTGTTGTTGTTTATTTGACGTTGTTGTTGTTGACATTGTTGCTGTTGTTTATTTGACGTTTATTTGACGTTCTTGTTGTTGTTGTTGTTGTTGTTGTTGTTTATTTGACGTTGTTTTAGTTGTTGTTTATTTGACGTTGTTGTTGTTGTTTATTTGACGTTGTTGTTGTTGACATTGTTGCTGTTGTTGTTTATTTGACGTTGTTGTTGTTAATTTGACGTAGTTGTTGTTGTTGACGTTGTTGTTGTTTATTTGACATTTTTGTTGTTGTTGTTGTTGTTTATTTGACGTTGTTGTTGTTGTTGTTGTTTATTTGACGTTGTTGTTATTGTTTATTTGACGTTGTTGTTGTTGTTTATTTGACGTTGTTGTTGTTGTTTATTTGATGTTGTTGTTGTTGTTGTTTATTTGATGTTGTTGTTGTTGTTCATTTGACATTGTTGTTGTTGTTATTTATTTGACGTTGTTGTTGTTGTTATTGTGTATTTGACGTTGTTGTTGTTGTTGTTTATTTGGCGTTATTGTTGTTGTTTATTTGACGTAGTTGTTGTTGTTGTTGTTTATTTGACGTTGTTGTTGTTTATTTCACGTTGTTATTGTTGTTGTTTATTTAACGTTGTTGTTGTTGTTGTTTTGACGTTGTTGTTGTTATTTGACGTTGTTTTTGTTGTTGTATTTGTTGTTGTTGTTGTTGTTGTTTATTTGACGTTGTTGTTGTTGTTGTTGTTTATTTGACGTTATTGTTGTTGTTGACGTTGTTGTTGTTGTTGTTTATTTTACGTTGTTGTTGTTTATTTGACGTTGTTATTGTTGTTGTTTATTTGACGTTGTTGTTGTTGTTGTTGTTGTTGTTTATTTGACGTTGTTGTTGTTGTTGTTGTTGTTTATTTGACGTTGTTGTTGTTGTTTATTTGACGTTGTTGTTGTTGACATTGTTGCTGTTGTTTATTTGACGTTTATTTGACGTTCTTGTTGTTGTTGTTTTTGTTGTTTATTTGACATTGTTTTAGTTGTTGTTTATTTGACGTTGTTAATGTTGTTGACGTTGTTGTTGTTGTTTATTTGACATTTTTGTTGTTGTTGATGTTGTTGTTGTTTATGTTGTTGTTTATTTGACGTTGTTGTTGTTGTTGTTTATTTGACGTTGTTATTGTTGTTATTGTTGTTGTTGTTTATTTGACATTGTTGTTGTTGTTGACGTTGTTGTTGTTGTTATTTATTTTACGTTTTTGTTGTTGTTTATTTGATGTTGTTAATGTTGTTGACATTGTTGTTGTTGTTTTTATTGTTTATTTGACGTTGTTATTGTTGGTGTTGTTGTTGTTGTTTATTTGACGTTGTTGTTGTTGTTTATTTGACGTTGTTGTTGTTGTTGTTGTTGTTGTTGTTGTTTATTTGACGTTGTTGTTGTTGTTTATTTGACGTTGTTGTTGTTGTTTATTTGACATTGTTGTTGTTGTTGTTGACGTTGTTGTTGTTGTTGTTGTTAAATGACGTTGTTGTTGTTGTTTATTTGACGTTGTTGTGGTTGTTGTTTATTTGACGCTGTTGTTGTTGTTTATTTGACGTTGTTGTTGTTGACGTTGTTGTTGTTATTGTTGTTGTTTATTTGACGTTGTTAATGTTGTTGACATTGTTGTTGTTATTTTAGTTGTTTATTTGACGTTGTTGTTGTTGTTGTTATTGTTGGTGTTGTTGTTGTTGTTGTTTATTTGACGTTGTTGTTGTTGTTGTTGTTATTGTTGGTGTTGTTGTTGTTGTTGTTTATTTGACGTTGTTGTTGTTGTTTATTTGACGTTGTTGTTGTTATTGACATTGTTGTTGTTGTTGTTGTTGTTTATTTGACAATGTTGTTGTTGTTGTTGTTTATTTGACATTGTTGTAGTTGTTGTTGTTGACGTTGTTGTTGTTTTTTTGACGGTGTTATTGTTGTTGTTTTTGTTGTTGTTTATTTGACATTGTTGTAGTTGTTGTTGTTGACGTTGTTGTTGTTGTTTATTTGACGTTGTTGTTGTTGTTGATTTGATGTTGTTGTTGTTGTTGTTGTTGATTTGACGTTGTTGTTGTTATTTATTTGACGTTGTTATTGTTGACGTTGTTGTTGTTGTTATTGTTTATTTGACGTTGTTGTTGTTTATTTGACGTAGTTGTTGTTGTTGATGTTGTTGTTGTTGTTTATTTGACGTTTTTGTTGTTGTTGATGTTGTTGTTGTTTTTGTTGTTGTTTATTTGACGTTGTTGTTGTTTATTTGACATTGTTGTTGTTGTTGTTTATTTGACGTTGTTGTTGTTGTTTATTTGACGTTGTTGTTGTTGACATTGTTGCTGTTGTTTATTTGACGTTTATTTGACGTTCTTGTTGTTGTTGTTGTTGTTGTTGTTGTTGTTTATTTGACGTTGTTTTAGTTGTTGTTTATTTGACGTTGTTGTTGTTGTTTATTTGACGTTGTTGTTGTTGACATTGTTGCTGTTGTTGTTTATTTGACGTTGTTGTTGTTAATTTGACGTAGTTGTTGTTGTTGACGTTGTTGTTGTTTATTTGACATTTTTGTTGTTGTTGTTGTTGTTTATTTGACGTTGTTGTTGTTGTTGTTGTTGTTTATTTGACGTTGTTGTTATTGTTTATTTGACGTTGTTGTTGTTGTTGTTTATTTGACGTTGTTGTTGTTGTTTATTTGATGTTGTTGTTGTTGTTGTTTATTTGATGTTGTTGTTGTTGTTCATTTGACATTGTTGTTGTTGTTATTTATTTGACGTTGTTGTTGTTGTTATTGTGTATTTGACGTTGTTGTTGTTGTTGTTTATTTGGCGTTATTGTTGTTGTTTATTTGACGTTGTTGTTGTTGCTTATTTGACGTTGTTGTTATTGTTGTTGTTTATTTGATGTTGTTGTTGCTGTTGTTTATTTGACGTTGTTGTTGTTGTTGTTGTTGTTTAATTGACGTTGTTGCTGTTGTTTATTTGACGTTGTTGTCGACGTTGTTGTTGTTGTGGTTTATTTGACGTTGTTAATGTTGTTGACGTTGTTGTTGTTGTTTATTTCACATTTTTGTTGTTGTTGATGTTGTTGTTGTTGTTGTTTATGTTGTTGTTTATTTGACATTGTTGTTGTTGTTGTTGTTTATTTGACGTTGTTATTGTTGTTTATTTGACGTTGTTTTTATTATTTGACGTTGTTGTTGTTGTATTTGTTGTTGTTGTTGTTGCTTATTTGACGTAGTTGTTGTTGTTGTTGTTTATTTGACGTTGTTGTTGTTTATTTCACGTTGTTATTGTTGTTGTTTATTTAACGTTGTTGTTGTTGTTGTTTTGACGTTGTTGTTGTTATTTGACGTTGTTTTTGTTGTTGTATTTGTTGTTGTTGTTGTTGTTGTTTATTTGACGTTGTTGTTGTTGTTGTTGTTTATTTGACGTTATTGTTGTTGTTGACGTTGTTGTTGTTGTTGTTTATTTTACGTTGTTGTTGTTTATTTGACGTTGTTATTGTTGTTGTTTATTTGACGTTGTTGTTGTTGTTGTTGTTGTTTATTTGACGTTGTTGTTGTTGTTGTTGTTGTTTATTTGACGTTGTTGTTGTTGTTTATTTGACGTTGTTGTTGTTGACATTGTTGCTGTTGTTTATTTGACGTTTATTTGACGTTCTTGTTGTTGTTGTTTTTGTTGTTTATTTGACATTGTTTTAGTTGTTTTTTATTTGACGTTGTTGTTGTTGTTTATTTGACGTTGTTGTTGTTTACATTGTTGCTGTTGTTGTTTATTTGACGTTGTTGTTGTTGTTTATTTGACGTAGTTGTTGTTGTTGACGTTGTTGTTGTTTATTTGACGTTTTTGTTGTTGTTGATGTTGTTGTTGTTGTTGTTGTTTATTTGACGTTGTTGTTGTTGTTGTTTATTTGACGTTGTTGTTATTGTTTATTTGACGTTGTTGTTGTTGTTTATTTGACGCTGTTGTTGTTGTTTATTTGATGTTGTTGTTGTTGTTGTTTATTTGACGTTGTTGTTGTTGTCGTTGTTGTTGTTCATTTGACGTTGTTGTTGTTGTTATTTATTTGACGTTGTTGTTGTTATTATTGTTTATTTGACGTTGTTGTTGTTGTTGTTTATTTGACGTTGTTGTTGTTGTTTATTTGACGTTATTGTTGTTGTTTATTTGACGTTGTTGTTGTTGCTTATTTGACGTTGTTGTTATTGTTGTTGTTTATTTGACGTTGTTGTTGTTGTTTATTTGACGTTGTTGTTGTTGTTGTTGTTTAATTGACGTTGTTGTTGTTGTTGTTTATTTGACGTTGTTGTCGACGTTGTTGTTGTTGTGGTTTATTTGACGTTGTTAATGTTGTTGACGTTGTTGATGTTGTTGTGGTTGTTTATGTTGTTGTTTATTTGACATTGTTGTTGTTGTTGTTGTTGTTGTTGTTTATTTGACGTTGTTGTTGTTGACATTGTTGTTGTTGTTGTTTATTTGACGTTGTTGTTGTTTATTTGACGTAGTTGTTGTTGTTGACGTTGTTGTTGTTTATTTGACATTTTTGTTGTTGTTGTTGTTGTTTATTTGACGTTGTTGTTGTTGTTGTTTATTTGACGTTGTTGTTATTGTTTATTTGACGTTGTTGTTGTTGTTTATTTGACGTTGTTGTTGTTGTTTATTTGATGTTGTTGTTGTTGTTGTTGTTTATTTGATGTTGTTGTTGTTGTTCATTTGACATTGTTGTTGTTGTTATTTATTTGACGTTGTTGTTGTTGTTATTGTTTATTTGACGTTGTTGTTGTTGTTGTTTATTTGACGTTATTGTTGTTGTTTATTTGACGTTGTTGTTGTTGCTTATTTGACGTTGTTGTTATTGTTGTTGTTTATTTGATGTTGTTGTTGCTGTTGTTTATTTGACGTTGTTGTTGTTGTTGTTGTTTAATTGACGTTGTTGCTGTTGTTTATTTGACATTGTTGTCGACGTTGTTGTTGTTGTGGTTTATTTGACGTTGTTAATGTTGTTGACGTTGTTGTTGTTGTTTATTTCACATTTTTGTTGTTGTTGATGTTGTTGTTGTTGTTGTTTATGTTGTTGTTTATTTGACATTGTTGTTGTTGTTGTTGTTTATTTGACGTTGTTATTGTTGTTTATTTGACGTTGTTTTTATTATTTGAAGTTGTTGTTGTTGTATTTGTTGTTGTTGTTGTTGCTTATTTGACGTAGTTGTTGTTGTTGTTGTTGTTTATTTGACGTTGTTGTTGTTTATTTCACGTTGTTATTATTGTTGTTTATTTAACGTTGTTGTTGTTGTTGTTTTGACGTTGTTGTTGTTATTTGACGTTGTTTTTGTTGTTGTATTTGTTGTTGTTGTTGTTGTTGTTGTTTATTTGACGTTGTTGTTGTTGTTGTTGTTTATTAGACGTTATTATTGTTGTTGACGTTGTTGTTGTTGTTGTTTATTTTACGTTGTTGTTGTTTATTTGACGTTGTTGTTATTGTTGTTTATTTGACGTTGTTGTTGTTGTTGTTGTTGTTGTTTATTTAACGTTGTTGTTGTTGTTGTTGTTTATTTGACGTTGTTGTTGTTGTTCATTTGACGTTGTTGTTGTTGACATTGTTGTTGTTGTTTATTTGACGTTTATTTGACGTTCTTGTTGTTGTTGTTGTTGTTGTTTATTTGACGTTGTTTTAGTTGTTGTTTATTTGACGTTGTTGTTGTTGTTTATTTGACGTTGTTGTTGTTTACATTGTTGCTGTTGTTGTTTATTTGACGTTGTTGTTGTTGTTTATTTGACGTAGTTGTTGTTGTTGACGTTGTTGTTGTTTATTTGACGTTTTTGTTGTTGTTGATGTTGTTGTTGTTGTTGTTGTTTATTTGACGTTGTTGTTGTTGTTGTTTATTTGACGTTGTTGTTATTGTTTATTTGACGTTGTTGTTGTTGTTTATTTGACGTTGTTGTTGTTGTTGATTTGATGTTGTTGTTGTTGTTGTTTATTTGACGTTGTTGTTGTTGTTGTTGTTGTTCATTTGACGTTTTTGTTGTTATTATTGTTTATTTGACGTTGTTGTTGTTGTTGTTTATTTGACGTTGTTGTTGTTGTTTATTTGACGTTATTGTTGTTGTTTATTTGACGTTGTTGTTGTTGTTTATTTGACGTTGTTGTTGTTGCTTATTTGACGTTGTTGTTATTGTTGTTGTTTATTTGACGTTGTTGTTGTTGTTTATTTGACGTTGTTGTTGTTGTTGTTTAATTGACGTTGTTGTTGTTGTTGTTTATTTGACGTTGTTGTCGACGTTGTTGTTGTTGTGGTTTATTTGACGTTGTTAATGTTGTTGACGTTGTTGATGTTGTTGTGGTTGTTTATGTTGTTGTTTATTTGACATTGTTGTTGTTGTTGTTGTTTATTTGACGTTGTTATTGTTGTTTATTTGACGTTGTTTTTGTTGTTGTATTTGTTGTTGTTGTTGTTGTTGCTGCTTATTTGACGTTGTTGTTGTTGTTTATTTGATGTTGTTTTAGTTGTTGTTGTTTATTTGACGTTGTTGTTGTTTATTTCACGTTGTTGTTGTTGTTTATTTAACGTTGTTGTTGTTGTTGTTTTGATGTTGTTATTGTAATTTGACGTTGTTTTTGTTGTTGTATTTGTTGTTGTTGTTGTTTATTTGACGTTGTTGTTGTTGTTGTTGTTTATTTGACGTTATTGTTGTTGTTGACGTTGTTGTTGTTGTTGTTTATTTTTCTCTGTTGTTGTTGTTGTTGTTGTTGTTGTTTATTTGACGTTGTTAATGTTGTTGAGATTGTCGTTGTTGTTTTAATTGTTTATTTGACGTTGTTGTTGTTGTTGTTGTTATTGTTGTTGTTGACATTGTTGTTGTTGTTTATTTGACGTTGTTGTTGTTGTTTATTTGATGTTGTTTTAGTTGTTGTTGTTTATTTGACATTGTTGTTGTTGTTGACATAGTTGTTGTTGTTGTTTATTTGACGTTGTTGTTGTTGTTGACGTTGTTGTTGTTGTTGTTTATTAGACATTGTTATTGTTGTTGTTGTTTATTTGACGTTGTTGTTGTTGTTGACGTTGTTATTGTTGTTGTTTATTTGACGTTGTTGTTGTTATTTGACGTTGTTGTTGTTGTTGTTGTTGTATTTGTTGTTGTTGTTGTTGTTGTTTATTTGACGTTGTTGTTGTTGTTTATTTGACGTTATTGTTGTTTTTTATTTGATGTTGTTATTGTTGTTGTTGTTGTTGTTTATTTGACGTTGTTGTTGTTGACGTTGTTGTTGTTGTTTATTTGACATTGTTGTTGTTGTTGTTTACTTGACGTTGTTAATGTTGTATACATTGTTGTTGTTGTTTTTGTTGTTTATTTGACGTTGTTGTTGTTGTTTATTTGACATTGTTATTGTTGTTGACGGTGTTGTTGTTGTTGTTGTTGTTGACGTTGTTATTGTTGTTGTTTATTTGACGTTGTTGTTGTTATTTGACGTTGTTGTTGTTGTTGTATTTGTTGTTGTTGTTGTTGTTTATTTGACGTTGTTGTTGTTGTTTATTTGACGTTATTGTTGTTGTTTATTTGACGTTGTTATTGTTGTTGTTATTCTTGTTTATTTGACGTTGTTGTTGTTGTTGACGTTGTTGTTGTTGTTGTTTATTTGACATTGTTGTTGTTGTTGTTTACTTGACGTTGTTAATGTTGTATACATTGTTGTTGTTGTTTTTGTTGTTTATTTGACGTTGTTGTTGTTGTTGTTTATTTAACATTGTTATTGTTGTTGACGGTGTTGTTGTTGTTGTTGTTGTTGTTGTTTATTTGACATTGTTGTTGTTGTTGTTGTTGTTGTTGTTTATTTGACGTTGTTGTTGTTGTTGTTGTTTATTTGACGTTGTTGTTGTTGTTTATTTGACGTTATTGTTGTTGTTGACGTTGTTGTTGTTTATTTTACGTTGTTGTTGTTTATTTGACGTTGTTGTTGTTGTTGTTTATTTGACGTTGTTGTTGTTGTTGTTGTTTATTTGACGTTGTTGTTGTTGTTGTTTATTTGACGTTGTTGTTGTTTATTTGACGTTGTTGTTGTTGACATTGTTGCTGTTGTTTATTTGACGTTTATTTGACGTTCTTGTTGTTGTTGTTGTTGTTGTTTATTTGACGTTGTTTTAGTTGTTGTTTATTTGACGTTGTTGTTGTTGTTTATTTGACGTTGTTGTTGTTTACATTGTTGCTGTTGTTGTTTATTTGACGTTGTTGTTGTTGTTTATTTGACGTAGTTGTTGTTGTTGACGTTGTTGTTGTTTATTTGACGTTTTTGTTGTTGTTGATGTTGTTGTTGTTGTTGTTGTTTATTTGACGTTGTTGTTGTTGTTGTTGTTTATTTGACGTTGTTGTTATTGTTTATTTGACGTTGTTGTTGTTGTTTATTTGACGCTGTTGTTGTTGTTTATTTGATGTTGTTGTTGTTGTTGTTTATTTGACGTTGTTGTTGTTGTTCATTTGACGTTGTTGTTGTTATTATTTATTTGACGTTGTTGTTGTTATTATTGTTTATTTGACGTTGTTGTTGTTGTTGTTTATTTGACGTTGTTGTTGTTGTTTATTTGACGTTATTGTTGTTGTTTATTTGACGTTGTTGTTGTTGCTTATTTGACGTTGTTGTTATTGTTGTGTTTATTTGACGTTGTTGTTGCTGTTGTTTATTTGACGTTGTTGTTGTTGTTGTTGTGTAATTGACGTTGTTGTTGTTGTTGTTGTTTATTTGACATTGTTGTCGACGTTGTTGTTGTTGTGGTTTATTTGACGTTGTTAATGTTGTTGACGTTGTTGATGTTGTTGTGGTTGTTTATGTTGTTGTTTATTTGACATTGTTGTTGTTGTTGTTTATTTGACGTTGTTATTGTTGTTTATTTGACGTTGTTGTTGTTGTTGTTTATTTGACGTTGTTGTTGTTGTTGTTTATTTGACGTTGTTGTTGTTGTTTATTTGACGTTATTGTTGTTGTTTATTTGACGTTGTTGTTGTTGTTTATTTGACGTTGTTGTTGTTGCTTATTTGACGTTGTTGTTATTGTTGTTGTTTATTTGACGTTGTTGTTGTTGTTTATTTGACGTTGTTGTTGTTGTTGTTGTTTAATTGACGTTGTTGTTGTTGTTGTTTATTTGACGTTGTTGTCGACGTTGTTGTTGTTGTGGTTTATTTGACGTTGTTAATGTTGTTGACGTTGTTGAAGTTGTTGTGGTTGTTTATGTTGTTGTTTATTTGACATTGTTGTTGTTGTTGTTGTTTATTTGACGTTGTTATTGTTGTTTATTTGACGTTGTTTTTGTTGTTGTATTTGTTGTTGTTGTTGTTGTTGCTGCTTATTTGACGTTGTTGTTGTTGTTGTTTATTTGATGTTGTTTTAGTTGTTGTTGTTTATTTGACGTTGTTGTTGTTTATTTCACGTTGTTGTTGTTGTTTATTTAACGTTGTTGTTGTTGTTGTTTTGATGTTGTTATTGTTATTTGACGTTGTTTTTGTTGTTGTATTTGTTGTTGTTGTTGTTGTTTATTTGACGTTGTTGTTGTTGTTGTTGTTTATTTGACGTTATTGTTGTTGTTGACGTTGTTGTTGTTGTTGTTTATTTTTCGTTGTTGTTGTTGTTGTTGTTGTTTATTTGACGTTGTTAATGTTGTTGAGATTGTCGTTGTTGTTTTAATTGTTTATTTGACGTTGTTGTTGTTGTTGTTATTGTTGTTGTTGACATTGTTGTTGTTGTTTATTTGACGTTGTTGTTGTTGTTTATTTGATGTTGTTTTAGTTGTTGTTGTTTATTTGACATTGTTGTTGTTGTTGACATAGTTGTTGTTGTTGTTTATTTGACGTTGTTGTTGTTGTTGACGTTGTTGTTGTTGTTGTTTATTAGACATTGTTATTGTTGTTGTTGTTTATTTGACGTTGTTGTTGTTGACGTTGTTATTGTTGTTGTTTATTTGACGTTGTTGTTGTTATTTGACGTTGTTGTTGTTGTTGTTGTTGTATTTGTTGTTGTTGTTGTTGTTGTTTATTTGACGTTGTTGTTGTTGTTTATTTGACGTTATTGTTGTTTTTTATTTGATGTTGTTATTGTTGTTGTTGTTGTTGTTTATTTGACGTTGTTGTTGTTGTTGACGTTGTTGTTGTTGTTTATTTGACATTGTTGTTGTTGTTGTTTACTTGACGTTGTTAATGTTGTATACATTGTTGTTGTTGTTTTTGTTGTTTATTTGACGTTGTTGTTGTTGTTTATTTGACATTGTTATTGTTGTTGACGGTGTTGTTGTTGTTGTTGTTGTTGACGTTGTTATTGTTGTTGTTTATTTGACGTTGTTGTTGTTATTTGACGTTGTTGTTGTTGTTGTATTTGTTGTTGTTGTTGTTGTTTATTTGACGTTGTTGTTGTTGTTTATTTGACGTTATTGTTGTTGTTTATTTGACGTTGTTATTGTTGTTGTTATTCTTGTTTATTTGACGTTGTTGTTGTTGTTGACGTTGTTGTTGTTGTTGTTTATTTGACATTGTTGTTGTTGTTGTTTACTTGACGTTGTTAATGTTGTATACATTGTTGTTGTTGTTTTTGTTGTTTATTTGACGTTGTTGTTGTTGTTGTTTATTTAACATTGTTATTGTTGTTGACGGTGTTGTTGTTGTTGTTGTTGTTGTTGTTTATTTGACATTGTTGTTGTTGTTGTTGTTGTTGTTGTTTATTTGACGTTGTTGTTGTTGTTGTTGTTTATTTGACGTTGTTGTTGTTGTTGTTTATTTGACGTTATTGTTGTTGTTGACGTTGTTGTTGTTTATTTTACGTTGTTGTTGTTTATTTGACGTTGTTGTTGTTGTTGTTTATTTGACGTTGTTGTTGTTGTTGTTGTTTATTTGACGTTGTTGTTGTTGTTGTTTATTTGACGTTGTTGTTGTTTATTTGACGTTGTTGTTGTTGACATTGTTGCTGTTGTTTATTTGACGTTTATTTGACGTTCTTGTTGTTGTTGTTGTTGTTGTTTATTTGACGTTGTTTTAGTTGTTGTTTATTTGACGTTGTTGTTGTTGTTTATTTGACGTTGTTGTTGTTTACATTGTTGCTGTTGTTGTTTATTTGACGTTGTTGTTGTTGTTTATTTGACGTAGTTGTTGTTGTTGACGTTGTTGTTGTTTATTTGACGTTTTTGTTGTTGTTGATGTTGTTGTTGTTGTTGTTGTTTATTTGACGTTGTTGTTGTTGTTGTTGTTTATTTGACGTTGTTGTTATTGTTTATTTGACGTTGTTGTTGTTGTTTATTTGACGCTGTTGTTGTTGTTTATTTGATGTTGTTGTTGTTGTTGTTTATTTGACGTTGTTGTTGTTGTCGTTGTTGTTGTTCATTTGACGTTGTTGTTGTTGTTATTTATTTGACGTTGTTGTTGTTATTATTGTTTATTTGACGTTGTTGTTGTTGTTGTTTATTTGACGTTGTTGTTGTTGTTTATTTGACGTTATTGTTGTTGTTTATTTGACGTTGTTGTTGTTGCTTATTTGACGTTGTTGTTATTGTTGTTGTTTATTTGACGTTGTTGTTGTTGTTTATTTGACGTTGTTGTTGTTGTTGTTGTTTAATTGACGTTGTTGTTGTTGTTGTTTATTTGACGTTGTTGTCGACGTTGTTGTTGTTGTGGTTTATTTGACGTTGTTAATGTTGTTGACGTTGTTGATGTTGTTGTGGTTGTTTATGTTGTTGTTTATTTGACATTGTTGTTGTTGTTGTTGTTGTTGTTGTTTATTTGACGTTGTTGTTGTTGACATTGTTGTTGTTGTTGTTTATTTGACGTTGTTGTTGTTTATTTGACGTAGTTGTTGTTGTTGACGTTGTTGTTGTTTATTTGACATTTTTGTTGTTGTTGTTGTTGTTTATTTGACGTTGTTGTTGTTGTTGTTTATTTGACGTTGTTGTTATTGTTTATTTGACGTTGTTGTTGTTGTTTATTTGACGTTGTTGTTGTTGTTTATTTGATGTTGTTGTTGTTGTTGTTGTTTATTTGATGTTGTTGTTGTTGTTCATTTGACATTGTTGTTGTTGTTATTTATTTGACGTTGTTGTTGTTGTTATTGTTTATTTGACGTTGTTGTTGTTGTTGTTTATTTGACGTTATTGTTGTTGTTTATTTGACGTTGTTGTTGTTGCTTATTTGACGTTGTTGTTATTGTTGTTGTTTATTTGATGTTGTTGTTGCTGTTGTTTATTTGACGTTGTTGTTGTTGTTGTTGTTTAATTGACGTTGTTGCTGTTGTTTATTTGACATTGTTGTCGACGTTGTTGTTGTTGTGGTTTATTTGACGTTGTTAATGTTGTTGACGTTGTTGTTGTTGTTTATTTCACATTTTTGTTGTTGTTGATGTTGTTGTTGTTGTTGTTTATGTTGTTGTTTATTTGACATTGTTGTTGTTGTTGTTGTTTATTTGACGTTGTTATTGTTGTTTATTTGACGTTGTTTTTATTATTTGAAGTTGTTGTTGTTGTATTTGTTGTTGTTGTTGTTGCTTATTTGACGTAGTTGTTGTTGTTGTTGTTGTTTATTTGACGTTGTTGTTGTTTATTTCACGTTGTTATTATTGTTGTTTATTTAACGTTGTTGTTGTTGTTGTTTTGACGTTGTTGTTGTTATTTGACGTTGTTTTTGTTGTTGTATTTGTTGTTGTTGTTGTTGTTGTTGTTTATTTGACGTTGTTGTTGTTGTTGTTGTTTATTAGACGTTATTATTGTTGTTGACGTTGTTGTTGTTGTTGTTTATTTTACGTTGTTGTTGTTTATTTGACGTTGTTGTTATTGTTGTTTATTTGACGTTGTTGTTGTTGTTGTTGTTGTTGTTTATTTAACGTTGTTGTTGTTGTTGTTGTTTATTTGACGTTGTTGTTGTTGTTCATTTGACGTTGTTGTTGTTGACATTGTTGTTGTTGTTTATTTGACGTTTATTTGACGTTCTTGTTGTTGTTGTTGTTGTTGTTTATTTGACGTTGTTTTAGTTGTTGTTTATTTGACGTTGTTGTTGTTGTTTATTTGACGTTGTTGTTGTTTACATTGTTGCTGTTGTTGTTTATTTGACGTTGTTGTTGTTGTTTATTTGACGTAGTTGTTGTTGTTGACGTTGTTGTTGTTTATTTGACGTTTTTGTTGTTGTTGATGTTGTTGTTGTTGTTGTTGTTTATTTGACGTTGTTGTTGTTGTTGTTTATTTGACGTTGTTGTTATTGTTTATTTGACGTTGTTGTTGTTGTTTATTTGACGTTGTTGTTGTTGTTGATTTGATGTTGTTGTTGTTGTTGTTTATTTGACGTTGTTGTTGTTGTTGTTGTTGTTCATTTGACGTTTTTGTTGTTATTATTGTTTATTTGACGTTGTTGTTGTTGTTGTTTATTTGACGTTGTTGTTGTTGTTTATTTGACGTTATTGTTGTTGTTTATTTGACGTTGTTGTTGTTGTTTATTTGACGTTGTTGTTGTTGCTTATTTGACGTTGTTGTTATTGTTGTTGTTTATTTGACGTTGTTGTTGTTGTTTATTTGACGTTGTTGTTGTTGTTGTTTAATTGACGTTGTTGTTGTTGTTGTTTATTTGACGTTGTTGTCGACGTTGTTGTTGTTGTGGTTTATTTGACGTTGTTAATGTTGTTGACGTTGTTGATGTTGTTGTGGTTGTTTATGTTGTTGTTTATTTGACATTGTTGTTGTTGTTGTTGTTTATTTGACGTTGTTATTGTTGTTTATTTGACGTTGTTTTTGTTGTTGTATTTGTTGTTGTTGTTGTTGTTGCTGCTTATTTGACGTTGTTGTTGTTGTTTATTTGATGTTGTTTTAGTTGTTGTTGTTTATTTGACGTTGTTGTTGTTTATTTCACGTTGTTGTTGTTGTTTATTTAACGTTGTTGTTGTTGTTGTTTTGATGTTGTTATTGTAATTTGACGTTGTTTTTGTTGTTGTATTTGTTGTTGTTGTTGTTTATTTGACGTTGTTGTTGTTGTTGTTGTTTATTTGACGTTATTGTTGTTGTTGACGTTGTTGTTGTTGTTGTTTATTTTTCTCTGTTGTTGTTGTTGTTGTTGTTGTTGTTTATTTGACGTTGTTAATGTTGTTGAGATTGTCGTTGTTGTTTTAATTGTTTATTTGACGTTGTTGTTGTTGTTGTTGTTATTGTTGTTGTTGACATTGTTGTTGTTGTTTATTTGACGTTGTTGTTGTTGTTTATTTGATGTTGTTTTAGTTGTTGTTGTTTATTTGACATTGTTGTTGTTGTTGACATAGTTGTTGTTGTTGTTTATTTGACGTTGTTGTTGTTGTTGACGTTGTTGTTGTTGTTGTTTATTAGACATTGTTATTGTTGTTGTTGTTTATTTGACGTTGTTGTTGTTGTTGACGTTGTTATTGTTGTTGTTTATTTGACGTTGTTGTTGTTATTTGACGTTGTTGTTGTTGTTGTTGTTGTATTTGTTGTTGTTGTTGTTGTTGTTTATTTGACGTTGTTGTTGTTGTTTATTTGACGTTATTGTTGTTTTTTATTTGATGTTGTTATTGTTGTTGTTGTTGTTGTTTATTTGACGTTGTTGTTGTTGACGTTGTTGTTGTTGTTTATTTGACATTGTTGTTGTTGTTGTTTACTTGACGTTGTTAATGTTGTATACATTGTTGTTGTTGTTTTTGTTGTTTATTTGACGTTGTTGTTGTTGTTTATTTGACATTGTTATTGTTGTTGACGGTGTTGTTGTTGTTGTTGTTGTTGACGTTGTTATTGTTGTTGTTTATTTGACGTTGTTGTTGTTATTTGACGTTGTTGTTGTTGTTGTATTTGTTGTTGTTGTTGTTGTTTATTTGACGTTGTTGTTGTTGTTTATTTGACGTTATTGTTGTTGTTTATTTGACGTTGTTATTGTTGTTGTTATTCTTGTTTATTTGACGTTGTTGTTGTTGTTGACGTTGTTGTTGTTGTTGTTTATTTGACATTGTTGTTGTTGTTGTTTACTTGACGTTGTTAATGTTGTATACATTGTTGTTGTTGTTTTTGTTGTTTATTTGACGTTGTTGTTGTTGTTGTTTATTTAACATTGTTATTGTTGTTGACGGTGTTGTTGTTGTTGTTGTTGTTGTTGTTTATTTGACATTGTTGTTGTTGTTGTTGTTGTTGTTGTTTATTTGACGTTGTTGTTGTTGTTGTTGTTTATTTGACGTTGTTGTTGTTGTTTATTTGACGTTATTGTTGTTGTTGACGTTGTTGTTGTTTATTTTACGTTGTTGTTGTTTATTTGACGTTGTTGTTGTTGTTGTTTATTTGACGTTGTTGTTGTTGTTGTTGTTTATTTGACGTTGTTGTTGTTGTTGTTTATTTGACGTTGTTGTTGTTTATTTGACGTTGTTGTTGTTGACATTGTTGCTGTTGTTTATTTGACGTTTATTTGACGTTCTTGTTGTTGTTGTTGTTGTTGTTTATTTGACGTTGTTTTAGTTGTTGTTTATTTGACGTTGTTGTTGTTGTTTATTTGACGTTGTTGTTGTTTACATTGTTGCTGTTGTTGTTTATTTGACGTTGTTGTTGTTGTTTATTTGACGTAGTTGTTGTTGTTGACGTTGTTGTTGTTTATTTGACGTTTTTGTTGTTGTTGATGTTGTTGTTGTTGTTGTTGTTTATTTGACGTTGTTGTTGTTGTTGTTGTTTATTTGACGTTGTTGTTATTGTTTATTTGACGTTGTTGTTGTTGTTTATTTGACGCTGTTGTTGTTGTTTATTTGATGTTGTTGTTGTTGTTGTTTATTTGACGTTGTTGTTGTTGTTCATTTGACGTTGTTGTTGTTATTATTTATTTGACGTTGTTGTTGTTATTATTGTTTATTTGACGTTGTTGTTGTTGTTGTTTATTTGACGTTGTTGTTGTTGTTTATTTGACGTTATTGTTGTTGTTTATTTGACGTTGTTGTTGTTGCTTATTTGACGTTGTTGTTATTGTTGTGTTTATTTGACGTTGTTGTTGCTGTTGTTTATTTGACGTTGTTGTTGTTGTTGTTGTGTAATTGACGTTGTTGTTGTTGTTGTTGTTTATTTGACATTGTTGTCGACGTTGTTGTTGTTGTGGTTTATTTGACGTTGTTAATGTTGTTGACGTTGTTGATGTTGTTGTGGTTGTTTATGTTGTTGTTTATTTGACATTGTTGTTGTTGTTGTTTATTTGACGTTGTTATTGTTGTTTATTTGACGTTGTTGTTGTTGTTGTTTATTTGACGTTGTTGTTGTTGTTGTTTATTTGACGTTGTTGTTGTTGTTTATTTGACGTTATTGTTGTTGTTTATTTGACGTTGTTGTTGTTGTTTATTTGACGTTGTTGTTGTTGCTTATTTGACGTTGTTGTTATTGTTGTTGTTTATTTGACGTTGTTGTTGTTGTTTATTTGACGTTGTTGTTGTTGTTGTTGTTTAATTGACGTTGTTGTTGTTGTTGTTTATTTGACGTTGTTGTCGACGTTGTTGTTGTTGTGGTTTATTTGACGTTGTTAATGTTGTTGACGTTGTTGAAGTTGTTGTGGTTGTTTATGTTGTTGTTTATTTGACATTGTTGTTGTTGTTGTTGTTTATTTGACGTTGTTATTGTTGTTTATTTGACGTTGTTTTTGTTGTTGTATTTGTTGTTGTTGTTGTTGTTGCTGCTTATTTGACGTTGTTGTTGTTGTTGTTTATTTGATGTTGTTTTAGTTGTTGTTGTTTATTTGACGTTGTTGTTGTTTATTTCACGTTGTTGTTGTTGTTTATTTAACGTTGTTGTTGTTGTTGTTTTGATGTTGTTATTGTTATTTGACGTTGTTTTTGTTGTTGTATTTGTTGTTGTTGTTGTTGTTTATTTGACGTTGTTGTTGTTGTTGTTGTTTATTTGACGTTATTGTTGTTGTTGACGTTGTTGTTGTTGTTGTTTATTTTTCGTTGTTGTTGTTGTTGTTGTTGTTTATTTGACGTTGTTAATGTTGTTGAGATTGTCGTTGTTGTTTTAATTGTTTATTTGACGTTGTTGTTGTTGTTGTTATTGTTGTTGTTGACATTGTTGTTGTTGTTTATTTGACGTTGTTGTTGTTGTTTATTTGATGTTGTTTTAGTTGTTGTTGTTTATTTGACATTGTTGTTGTTGTTGACATAGTTGTTGTTGTTGTTTATTTGACGTTGTTGTTGTTGTTGACGTTGTTGTTGTTGTTGTTTATTAGACATTGTTATTGTTGTTGTTGTTTATTTGACGTTGTTGTTGTTGACGTTGTTATTGTTGTTGTTTATTTGACGTTGTTGTTGTTATTTGACGTTGTTGTTGTTGTTGTTGTTGTATTTGTTGTTGTTGTTGTTGTTGTTTATTTGACGTTGTTGTTGTTGTTTATTTGACGTTATTGTTGTTTTTTATTTGATGTTGTTATTGTTGTTGTTGTTGTTGTTTATTTGACGTTGTTGTTGTTGTTGACGTTGTTGTTGTTGTTTATTTGACATTGTTGTTGTTGTTGTTTACTTGACGTTGTTAATGTTGTATACATTGTTGTTGTTGTTTTTGTTGTTTATTTGACGTTGTTGTTGTTGTTTATTTGACATTGTTATTGTTGTTGACGGTGTTGTTGTTGTTGTTGTTGTTGACGTTGTTATTGTTGTTGTTTATTTGACGTTGTTGTTGTTATTTGACGTTGTTGTTGTTGTTGTATTTGTTGTTGTTGTTGTTGTTTATTTGACGTTGTTGTTGTTGTTTATTTGACGTTATTGTTGTTGTTTATTTGACGTTGTTATTGTTGTTGTTATTCTTGTTTATTTGACGTTGTTGTTGTTGTTGACGTTGTTGTTGTTGTTGTTTATTTGACATTGTTGTTGTTGTTGTTTACTTGACGTTGTTAATGTTGTATACATTGTTGTTGTTGTTTTTGTTGTTTATTTGACGTTGTTGTTGTTGTTGTTTATTTAACATTGTTATTGTTGTTGACGGTGTTGTTGTTGTTGTTGTTGTTGTTTATTTGACATTGTTGTTGTTGTTGTTGTTGTTGTTGTTTATTTGACGTTGTTGTTGTTGTTGTTGTTTATTTGACGTTGTTGTTGTTGTTGTTTATTTGACGTTATTGTTGTTGTTGACGTTGTTGTTGTTTATTTTACGTTGTTGTTGTTTATTTGACGTTGTTGTTGTTGTTGTTTATTTGACGTTGTTGTTGTTGTTGTTGTTTATTTGACGTTGTTGTTGTTGTTGTTTATTTGACGTTGTTGTTGTTTATTTGACGTTGTTGTTGTTGACATTGTTGCTGTTGTTTATTTGACGTTTATTTGACGTTCTTGTTGTTGTTGTTGTTGTTGTTTATTTGACGTTGTTTTAGTTGTTGTTTATTTGACGTTGTTGTTGTTGTTTATTTGACGTTGTTGTTGTTTACATTGTTGCTGTTGTTGTTTATTTGACGTTGTTGTTGTTGTTTATTTGACGTAGTTGTTGTTGTTGACGTTGTTGTTGTTTATTTGACGTTTTTGTTGTTGTTGATGTTGTTGTTGTTGTTGTTGTTTATTTGACGTTGTTGTTGTTGTTGTTGTTTATTTGACGTTGTTGTTATTGTTTATTTGACGTTGTTGTTGTTGTTTATTTGACGCTGTTGTTGTTGTTTATTTGATGTTGTTGTTGTTGTTGTTTATTTGACGTTGTTGTTGTTGTTCATTTGACGTTGTTGTTGTTGTTATTTATTTGACGTTGTTGTTGTTATTATTGTTTATTTGACGTTGTTGTTGTTGTTGTTTATTTGACGTTGTTGTTGTTGTTTATTTGACGTTATTGTTGTTGTTTATTTGACGTTGTTGTTGTTGCTTATTTGACGTTGTTGTTATTGTTGTGTTTATTTGACGTTGTTGTTGCTGTTGTTTATTTGACGTTGTTGTTGTTGTTGTTGTGTAATTGACGTTGTTGTTGTTGTTGTTGTTTATTTGACATTGTTGTCGACGTTGTTGTTGTTGTGGTTTATTTGACGTTGTTAATGTTGTTGACGTTGTTGATGTTGTTGTGGTTGTTTATGTTGTTGTTTATTTGACATTGTTGTTGTTGTTGTTTATTTGACGTTGTTATTGTTGTTTATTTGACGTTGTTGTTGTTGTTGTTTATTTGACGTTGTTGTTGTTGTTGTTTATTTGACGTTGTTGTTGTTGTTTATTTGACGTTATTGTTGTTGTTTATTTGACGTTGTTGTTGTTGTTTATTTGACGTTGTTGTTGTTGCTTATTTGACGTTGTTGTTATTGTTGTTGTTTATTTGACGTTGTTGTTGTTGTTTATTTGACGTTGTTGTTGTTGTTGTTGTTTAATTGACGTTGTTGTTGTTGTTGTTGTTTATTTGACGTTGTTGTCGACGTTGTTGTTGTTGTGGTTTATTTGACGTTGTTAATGTTGTTGACGTTGTTGAAGTTGTTGTGGTTGTTTATGTTGTTGTTTATTTGACATTGTTGTTGTTGTTGTTGTTTATTTGACGTTGTTATTGTTGTTTATTTGACGTTGTTTTTGTTGTTGTATTTGTTGTTGTTGTTGTTGCTGCTTATTTGACGTTGTTGTTGTTGTTGTTTATTTGATGTTGTTTTAGTTGTTGTTGTTTATTTGACGTTGTTGTTGTTTATTTCACGTTGTTGTTGTTGTTTATTTAACGTTGTTGTTGTTGTTGTTTTGATGTTGTTATTGTTATTTGACGTTGTTTTTGTTGTTGTATTTGTTGTTGTTGTTGTTGTTTATTTGACGTTGTTGTTGTTGTTGTTGTTTATTTGACGTTATTGTTGTTGTTGACGTTGTTGTTGTTGTTGTTTATTTTTCGTTGTTGTTGTTGTTGTTGTTGTTTATTTGACGTTGTTAATGTTGTTGAGATTGTCGTTGTTGTTTTAATTGTTTATTTGACGTTGTTGTTGTTGTTGTTATTGTTGTTGTTGACATTGTTGTTGTTGTTTATTTGACGTTGTTGTTGTTGTTTATTTGATGTTGTTTTAGTTGTTGTTGTTTATTTGACATTGTTGTTGTTGTTGACATAGTTGTTGTTGTTGTTTATTTGACGTTGTTGTTGTTGTTGACGTTGTTGTTGTTGTTGTTTATTAGACATTGTTATTGTTGTTGTTGTTTATTTGACGTTGTTGTTGTTGACGTTGTTATTGTTGTTGTTTATTTGACGTTGTTGTTGTTATTTGACGTTGTTGTTGTTGTTGTTGTTGTATTTGTTGTTGTTGTTGTTGTTGTTTATTTGACGTTGTTGTTGTTGTTTATTTGACGTTATTGTTGTTTTTTATTTGATGTTGTTATTGTTGTTGTTGTTGTTGTTTATTTGACGTTGTTGTTGTTGTTGACGTTGTTGTTGTTGTTTATTTGACATTGTTGTTGTTGTTGTTTACTTGACGTTGTTAATGTTGTATACATTGTTGTTGTTGTTTTTGTTGTTTATTTGACGTTGTTGTTGTTGTTTATTTGACATTGTTATTGTTGTTGACGGTGTTGTTGTTGTTGTTGTTGTTGACGTTGTTATTGTTGTTGTTTATTTGACGTTGTTGTTTATTTGACGTTGTTGTTGTTATTTGACGTTGTTGTTGTTGTTGTATTTGTTGTTGTTGTTGTTGTTTATTTGACGTTGTTGTTGTTGTTTATTTGACGTTATTGTTGTTGTTTATTTGACGTTGTTATTGTTGTTGTTATTCTTGTTTATTTGACGTTGTTGTTGTTGTTGACGTTGTTGTTGTTGTTGTTTATTTGACATTGTTGTTGTTGTTGTTTACTTGACGTTGTTAATGTTGTATACATTGTTGTTGTTGTTTTTGTTGTTTATTTGACGTTGTTGTTGTTGTTTATTTGACATTGTTATTGTTGTTGACGGTGTTGTTGTTGTTGTTGTTGTTGTTTATTTGACATTGTTGTTGTTGTTGTTGTTGTTGTTGTTTATTTGACGTTGTTGTTGTTGTTGTTGTTTATTTGACGTTGTTGTTGTTGTTGTTTATTTGACGTTATTGTTGTTGTTGACGTTGTTGTTGTTTATTTTACGTTGTTGTTGTTTATTTGACGTTGTTGTTGTTGTTGTTTATTTGACGTTGTTGTTGTTGTTGTTGTTTATTTGACGTTGTTGTTGTTGTTGTTTATTTGACGTTGTTGTTGTTTATTTGACGTTGTTGTTGTTGACATTGTTGCTGTTGTTTATTTGACGTTTATTTGACGTTCTTGTTGTTGTTGTTGTTGTTGTTTATTTGACGTTGTTTTAGTTATTGTTTATTTGACGTTGTTGTTGTTGTTTATTTGACGTTGTTGTTGTTTACATTGTTGCTGTTGTTGTTTATTTGACGTTGTTGTTGTTGTTTATTTGACGTAGTTGTTGTTGTTGACGTTGTTGTTGTTTATTTGACGTTTTTGTTGTTGTTGATGTTGTTGTTGTTGTTGTTGTTTATTTGACGTTGTTGTTGTTGTTGTTTATTTGACGTTGTTGTTATTGTTTATTTGACGTTGTTGTTGTTGTTTATTTGACGCTGTTGTTGTTGTTTATTTGATGTTGTTGTTGTTGTTGTTTATTTGACGTTGTTGTTGTTGTTCATTTGACGTTGTTGTTGTTGTTATTTATTTGACGTTGTTGTTGTTATTATTGTTTATTTGACGTTGTTGTTGTTGTTGTTTATTTGACGTTGTTGTTGTTGTTTATTTGACGTTATTGTTGTTGTTTATTTGACGTTGTTGTTGTTGCTTATTTGACGTTGTTGTTATTGTTGTGTTTATTTGACGTTGTTGTTGCTGTTGTTTATTTGACGTTGTTGTTGTTGTTGTTGTGTAATTGACGTTGTTGTTGTTGTTTATTTGACATTGTTGTCGACGTTGTTGTTGTTGTGGTTTATTTGACGTTGTTAATGTTGTTGACGTTGTTGATGTTGTTGTGGTTGTTTATGTTGTTGTTTATTTGACATTGTTGTTGTTGTTGTTTATTTGACGTTGTTATTGTTGTTTATTTGACGTTGTTTTTGTTATTTGACGTTGTTTTTGTTGTTGTATTTGTTGTTGTTGTTGTTGTTGCTTATTTGACGTTGTTGTTGTTGTTTATTTGATGTTGTTTTAGTTGTTGTTGTTTATTTGACGTTGTTGTTGTTTATTTCACGTTGTTGTTGTTGTTTATTTAACGTTGTTGTTGTTGTTGTTTTGATGTTGTTGTTGTTATTTGACGTTGTTTTTGTTGTTGTATTTGTTGTTGTTGTTGTTTGTTTGACGTTGTTGTTGTTGTTGTTGTTGTTGTTTATTTGACGTTATTGTTGTTGTTGACGTTGTTGTTGTTGTTGTTGTTTATTTTTCGTTGTTGTTGTTGTTGTGTATTTGACGTTGTTAATGTTGTTGAGATTGTCGTTGTTGTTTTTATTGTTTATTTGACGTTGTTGTTGTTGTTGTTG
>OX451739.1:315559768-315564768 GCA_948472305.1 Vicia faba | reverse complement strand
TTGTTGTTGTTGTTGTTTATTTGACGTTGTTTTAGTTGTTGTTTATTTGACGTTGTTGTTGTTGTTTATTTGACGTTGTTGTTGTTTACATTGTTGCTGTTGTTGTTTATTTGACGTTGTTGTTGTTGTTTATTTGACGTAGTTGTTGTTGTTGACGTTGTTGTTGTTTATTTGACGTTTTTGTTGTTGTTGATGTTGTTGTTGTTGTTGTTGTTTATTTGACGTTGTTGTTGTTGTTGTTGTTTATTTGACGTTGTTGTTATTGTTTATTTGACGTTGTTGTTGTTGTTTATTTGACGCTGTTGTTGTTGTTTATTTGATGTTGTTGTTGTTGTTGTTTATTTGACGTTGTTGTTGTTGTTCATTTGACGTTGTTGTTGTTGTTATTTATTTGACGTTGTTGTTGTTATTATTGTTTATTTGACGTTGTTGTTGTTGTTGTTTATTTGACGTTGTTGTTGTTGTTTATTTGACGTTATTGTTGTTGTTTATTTGACGTTGTTGTTGTTGCTTATTTGACGTTGTTGTTATTGTTGTGTTTATTTGACGTTGTTGTTGCTGTTGTTTATTTGACGTTGTTGTTGTTGTTGTTGTGTAATTGACGTTGTTGTTGTTGTTGTTGTTTATTTGACATTGTTGTCGACGTTGTTGTTGTTGTGGTTTATTTGACGTTGTTAATGTTGTTGACGTTGTTGATGTTGTTGTGGTTGTTTATGTTGTTGTTTATTTGACATTGTTGTTGTTGTTGTTTATTTGACGTTGTTATTGTTGTTTATTTGACGTTGTTGTTGTTGTTGTTTATTTGACGTTGTTGTTGTTGTTGTTTATTTGACGTTGTTGTTGTTGTTTATTTGACGTTATTGTTGTTGTTTATTTGACGTTGTTGTTGTTGTTTATTTGACGTTGTTGTTGTTG
Source organism: Vicia faba (assembly GCA_948472305.1). NCBI lineage: Eukaryota > Viridiplantae > Streptophyta > Magnoliopsida > Fabales > Fabaceae > Vicia > Vicia faba. The sequence goes on along the minus strand of OX451739.1, from coordinate 315,563,853 downwards.
CTTATTTGACGTTGTTGTTATTGTTGTTGTTTATTTGACGTTGTTGTTGTTGTTTATTTGACGTTGTTGTTGTTGTTGTTGTTTAATTGACGTTGTTGTTGTTGTTGTTTATTTGACGTTGTTGTCGACGTTGTTGTTGTTGTGGTTTATTTGACGTTGTTAATGTTGTTGACGTTGTTGAAGTTGTTGTGGTTGTTTATGTTGTTGTTTATTTGACATTGTTGTTGTTGTTGTTGTTTATTTGACGTTGTTATTGTTGTTTATTTGACGTTGTTTTTGTTGTTGTATTTGTTGTTGTTGTTGTTGTTGCTGCTTATTTGACGTTGTTGTTGTTGTTGTTTATTTGATGTTGTTTTAGTTGTTGTTGTTTATTTGACGTTGTTGTTGTTTATTTCACGTTGTTGTTGTTGTTTATTTAACGTTGTTGTTGTTGTTGTTTTGATGTTGTTATTGTTATTTGACGTTGTTTTTGTTGTTGTATTTGTTGTTGTTGTTGTTGTTTATTTGACGTTGTTGTTGTTGTTGTTGTTTATTTGACGTTATTGTTGTTGTTGACGTTGTTGTTGTTGTTGTTTATTTTTCGTTGTTGTTGTTGTTGTTGTTGTTTATTTGACGTTGTTAATGTTGTTGAGATTGTCGTTGTTGTTTTAATTGTTTATTTGACGTTGTTGTTGTTGTTGTTATTGTTGTTGTTGACATTGTTGTTGTTGTTTATTTGACGTTGTTGTTGTTGTTTATTTGATGTTGTTTTAGTTGTTGTTGTTTATTTGACATTGTTGTTGTTGTTGACATAGTTGTTGTTGTTGTTTATTTGACGTTGTTGTTGTTGTTGACGTTGTTGTTGTTGTTGTTTATTAGACATTGTTATTGTTGTTGTTGTTTATTTGACGTTGTTGTTGTTGACGTTGTTATTGTTGTTGTTTATTTGACGTTGTTGTTGTTATTTGACGTTGTTGTTGTTGTTGTTGTTGTATTTGTTGTTGTTGTTGTTGTTGTTTATTTGACGTTGTTGTTGTTGTTTATTTGACGTTATTGTTGTTTTTTATTTGATGTTGTTATTGTTGTTGTTGTTGTTGTTTATTTGACGTTGTTGTTGTTGTTGACGTTGTTGTTGTTGTTTATTTGACATTGTTGTTGTTGTTGTTTACTTGACGTTGTTAATGTTGTATACATTGTTGTTGTTGTTTTTGTTGTTTATTTGACGTTGTTGTTGTTGTTTATTTGACATTGTTATTGTTGTTGACGGTGTTGTTGTTGTTGTTGTTGTTGACGTTGTTATTGTTGTTGTTTATTTGACGTTGTTGTTGTTATTTGACGTTGTTGTTGTTGTTGTATTTGTTGTTGTTGTTGTTGTTTATTTGACGTTGTTGTTGTTGTTTATTTGACGTTATTGTTGTTGTTTATTTGACGTTGTTATTGTTGTTGTTATTCTTGTTTATTTGACGTTGTTGTTGTTGTTGACGTTTTTGTTGTTGTTGTTTATTTGACATTGTTGTTGTTGTTGTTTACTTGACGTTGTTAATGTTGTATACATTGTTGTTGTTGTTTTTGTTGTTTATTTGACGTTGTTGTTGTTGTTGTTTATTTAACATTGTTATTGTTGTTGACGGTGTTGTTGTTGTTGTTGTTGTTGTTGTTTATTTGACATTGTTGTTGTTGTTGTTGTTGTTGTTGTTTATTTGACGTTGTTGTTGTTGTTGTTGTTTATTTGACGTTGTTGTTGTTGTTGTTTATTTGACGTTATTGTTGTTGTTGACGTTGTTGTTGTTTATTTTACGTTGTTGTTGTTTATTTGACGTTGTTGTTGTTGTTGTTTATTTGACGTTGTTGTTGTTGTTGTTGTTTATTTGACGTTGTTGTTGTTGTTGTTTATTTGACGTTGTTGTTGTTTATTTGACGTTGTTGTTGTTGACATTGTTGCTGTTGTTTATTTGACGTTTATTTGACGTTCTTGTTGTTGTTGTTGTTGTTGTTTATTTGACGTTGTTTTAGTTGTTGTTTATTTGACGTTGTTGTTGTTGTTTATTTGACGTTGTTGTTGTTTACATTGTTGCTGTTGTTGTTTATTTGACGTTGTTGTTGTTGTTTATTTGACGTAGTTGTTGTTGTTGACGTTGTTGTTGTTTATTTGACGTTTTTGTTGTTGTTGATGTTGTTGTTGTTGTTGTTGTTTATTTGACGTTGTTGTTGTTGTTGTTGTTTATTTGACGTTGTTGTTATTGTTTATTTGACGTTGTTGTTGTTGTTTATTTGACGCTGTTGTTGTTGTTTATTTGATGTTGTTGTTGTTGTTGTTTATTTGACGTTGTTGTTGTTGTTCATTTGACGTTGTTGTTGTTGTTATTTATTTGACGTTGTTGTTGTTATTATTGTTTATTTGACGTTGTTGTTGTTGTTGTTTATTTGACGTTGTTGTTGTTGTTTATTTGACGTTATTGTTGTTGTTTATTTGACGTTGTTGTTGTTGCTTATTTGACGTTGTTGTTATTGTTGTGTTTATTTGACGTTGTTGTTGCTGTTGTTTATTTGACGTTGTTGTTGTTGTTGTTGTGTAATTGACGTTGTTGTTGTTGTTGTTGTTTATTTGACATTGTTGTCGACGTTGTTGTTGTTGTGGTTTATTTGACGTTGTTAATGTTGTTGACGTTGTTGATGTTGTTGTGGTTGTTTATGTTGTTGTTTATTTGACATTGTTGTTGTTGTTGTTTATTTGACGTTGTTATTGTTGTTTATTTGACGTTGTTGTTGTTGTTGTTTATTTGACGTTGTTGTTGTTGTTGTTTATTTGACGTTGTTGTTGTTGTTTATTTGACGTTATTGTTGTTGTTTATTTGACGTTGTTGTTGTTGTTTATTTGACGTTGTTGTTGTTGCTTATTTGACGTTGTTGTTATTGTTGTTGTTTATTTGACGTTGTTGTTGTTGTTTATTTGACGTTGTTGTTGTTGTTGTTGTTTAATTGACGTTGTTGTTGTTGTTGTTGTTTATTTGACGTTGTTGTCGACGTTGTTGTTGTTGTGGTTTATTTGACGTTGTTAATGTTGTTGACGTTGTTGAAGTTGTTGTGGTTGTTTATGTTGTTGTTTATTTGACATTGTTGTTGTTGTTGTTGTTTATTTGACGTTGTTATTGTTGTTTATTTGACGTTGTTTTTGTTGTTGTATTTGTTGTTGTTGTTGTTGTTGCTGCTTATTTGACGTTGTTGTTGTTGTTGTTTATTTGATGTTGTTTTAGTTGTTGTTGTTTATTTGACGTTGTTGTTGTTTATTTCACGTTGTTGTTGTTGTTTATTTAACGTTGTTGTTGTTGTTGTTTTGATGTTGTTATTGTTATTTGACGTTGTTTTTGTTGTTGTATTTGTTGTTGTTGTTGTTTATTTGACGTTGTTGTTGTTGTTGTTGTTTATTTGACGTTATTGTTGTTGTTGACGTTGTTGTTGTTGTTGTTTATTTTTCGTTGTTGTTGTTGTTGTTGTTGTTTATTTGACGTTGTTAATGTTGTTGAGATTGTCGTTGTTGTTTTAATTGTTTATTTGACGTTGTTGTTGTTGTTGTTATTGTTGTTGTTGACATTGTTGTTGTTGTTTATTTGACGTTGTTGTTGTTGTTTATTTGATGTTGTTTTAGTTGTTGTTGTTTATTTGACATTGTTGTTGTTGTTGACATAGTTGTTGTTGTTGTTTATTTGACGTTGTTGTTGTTGTTGACGTTGTTGTTGTTGTTGTTTATTAGACATTGTTATTGTTGTTGTTGTTTATTTGACGTTGTTGTTGTTGACGTTGTTATTGTTGTTGTTTATTTGACGTTGTTGTTGTTATTTGACGTTGTTGTTGTTGTTGTTGTTGTATTTGTTGTTGTTGTTGTTGTTGTTTATTTGACGTTGTTGTTGTTGTTTATTTGACGTTATTGTTGTTTTTTATTTGATGTTGTTATTGTTGTTGTTGTTGTTGTTTATTTGACGTTGTTGTTGTTGTTGACGTTGTTGTTGTTGTTTATTTGACATTGTTGTTGTTGTTGTTTACTTGACGTTGTTAATGTTGTATACATTGTTGTTGTTGTTTTTGTTGTTTATTTGACGTTGTTGTTG
>OX451739.1:315552268-315554768 GCA_948472305.1 Vicia faba | reverse complement strand
TGACGTTGTTGTTGTTGTTGTTTATTTGACATTGTTGTTGTTGTTGTTTACTTGACGTTGTTAATGTTGTATACATTGTTGTTGTTGTTTTTGTTGTGTATTTGACGTTGTTGTTGTTGTTTATTTGACATTGTTATTGTTGTTGACGGTGTTGTTGTTGTTATTGTTGTTGACGTTGTTATTGTTGTTGTTTATTTGACGTTTTTGTTGTTGTTTATTTGACGTTGTTGTTGTTATTTGACGTTGTTGTTGTTGTTGTTGTATTTGTTGTTGTTGTTGTTGTTTATTTGACGTTGTTGTTGTTGTTGTTTATTTGACGTTATTGTTGTTGTTTATTTGATGTTGTTATTGTTGTTGTTGTTCTTGTTTATTTGACGTTGTTGTTGTTGACATTGTTGTTGTTGTTGTTTATTTGACATTGTTGTTGTTGTTGTTTACTTGACGTTGTTAATGTTGTATACATTGTTGTTGTTGTTTTTGTTGCTTATTTGACGTTGTTGTTGTTGTTTATTTGACATTGTTATTGTTGTTGACGGTGTTGGTGTTGCTGTTGTTGTTGTTTATTTGACATTGTTGTTGTTGTTGTTGTTGACGTTGTTGTTGTTTATTTGACGTTGTTGTTGTTGTTGTTGTTTATTTGACGTTGTTGTTGTTGTTGTTTATTTGACGTTGTTGTTGTTGTTTATTTGACGTTGTTGTTGTTGTTTATTTGACGATGTTGTTGTTGTTGTTATTGTTGTTTATTTGACATTGTTATTGTTGTTATTGTTTATTTGACGTTGTTGTTGTTGACGTTGTTGTTGTTGTTGTTTATTTGATGTTGTTGTTGTTGTTGACATAGTTGTTGTTGTTTATTTCACGTTGCTGTTGTTGTTGTTGACGTTATTGTTTATTTGACGTTGTTGTTGTTGTTTATTTGACGTTGTTGTTGTTGTTGACGTTGTTGTTGTTGTTTTTTATTTGACGTTGTTGTTGTTGTTGACGTTGTTGTTGTTGTTTATTTGACATTGTTGTTGTTATTTTTTATTTGACATTGTTGTTGTTGACGTTGTTGTTGTTGTTGTTGTTGTTGTTGTTTATTTGACATTGTTGTTGTTGTTGTTTATTTGACATTGTTGTTGTTGTTTCTGTTGTTGACGTTGTTGTTGTTGTTCTTTATTTGACGTTGTTGTTGTTTATTTGACGTTGTTATTGTTGTTGTTGTTTATTTGATGTTGTTTTAGTTGTTGTTATTATTTATTTCACGTTGTTGTTGTTGTTGTTGTTATTGTTGTTGTTGTTGTTGTTTATTTAACGTTGTTGCTGTTGTTTTTTTTGACGTTGTTGTTGTTATTTGACGTTGTTATTGTTGTTGTATTTGTTATTGTTGTTGTTGTTGTTTGTTTGACGTTGTTGTTGTTGTTGTTTATTTGACGTTATTGTTGTTGTTTATTTGACGTTGTTATTGTTTATGTTGTTGTTGTTTATTTGACATTGTTGTTGTTGTTGACGTTGTTGTTATTGTTGTTATTTATTTTACGTTTTTGTTGTTGTTGTTTATTTGATGTTGTTAATGTTGTTGACATTGTTGTTGTTGTTTTTATTGTTTATTTGACGTTGTTATTGTTGTGGTTGTTGTTGTTGTTTATTTGACATTGTTGTTGTTGTTTATTTGACGTTGTTGTTGTTGTTGTTGTTGTTTATTTGACGTTGTTGTTGTTGTTGTTGTTGTTGTTTATTTGACATTGTTGTTGTTGTTGTTTACGTTGTTGTTGTTGTTATTAAATGACGTTGTTGTTGTTGTTTATTTGACATTGTTGTTGTTGTTTTTTATTTGACGTTGTTGTTGTTGACGTTGTTGTTGTTGTTGTTTATTTGACATTGTTGTTGTTGTTTCTGTTGTTGACGTTGTTGTTGTTTATTTGACGTTGTTGTTGTTGTTCTTCTTTATTTGACATTGTTGTTGTTTATTTGACGTTGTTGTTGTTTATTTGACGTTGTTGTTGTTGACGTTGTTTTGTTATTGTTTATTTGACATTGTTGTTGTTGTTTATTTGACGTAGTTGTTGTTGTTGACGTTGTTGTTGTTGTTGATGTTGTTGTGTTTTTTGTTGTTGTTTATTTGACGTTGTTGTTGTTGTTTATTTAACGTTGTTGTTGTTGTTTATTTGACGTTGTTGTTGTTGTTGTTTATTTGACGTTGTTGTTGTTGTTGTTGTTGTGATTGTTGTTGTTGTTGTTTATTTGACGTTGTTGTTGTTGTTGTTGTTTATTTGACGTTGTTAATGTTGTTGAGATTGTCGTTGTTGTTTTTATTGTTTATTTGACGTTGTTGTTGTTGTTGTTATTGTTGTTGTTGACATTGTTGTTGTTGTTTATTTGACGTTGTTGTTGTTGTTTTTTGATGTTGTTTTAGTTGTTGTTGTTTATTTGACATTGTTGTTGTTGTTGACATAGTTGTTGTTGTTGTTTATTTGACGTTGTTGTTGTTGTTGACGTTGTTGTTGTTGTTGTTTATTAG
>OX451739.1:315542268-315547268 GCA_948472305.1 Vicia faba | reverse complement strand
GTTGTTGTTTATTTGACATTGTTGTTGTTGTTGTTGTTGTTGTTGACGTTGTTGTTATTTATTTGACGTTGTTGTTGTTGTTGTTGTTTATTTGACGTTGTTGTTGTTGTTGTTGTTTATTTAACGTTATTGTTGTTGTTGACGTTGTTGTTGTTGTTGTTTATTTTATGTTGTTGTTGTTTATTTGACGTTGTTGTTGTTGTTGTTGTTGTTTATTTGACGTTGTTGTTGTTGTTGTTGTTTATTTGACGTTGTTGTTGTTGTTTATTTGACGTTGTTGTTGTTGACATTGTTGCTGTTGTTTATTTGACGTTTATTTGACGTTCTTGTTGTTGTTGTTGTTGTTGTTTATTTGACGTTGTTTTAGTTGTTGTTTATTTGACGTTGTTGTTGTTGTTTATTTGACGTTGTTGTTGTTTACATTGTTGTTGTTGTTGTTTATTTGACGTTGTTGTTGTTGTTTATTTGACGTAGTTGTTGTTGTTGACGTTGTTGTTGTTTATTTGACGTTTTTGTTGTTGTTGATGTTGTTGTTGTTGTTGTTGTTTATTTGACGTTGTTGTTGTTGTTGTTTATTTGACGTTGTTGTTATTGTTTATTTGACGTTGTTGTTGTTGTTTATTTGACGCTGTTGTTGTTGTTTATTTGATGTTGTTGTTGTTGTTGTTTATTTGACGTTGTTGTTGTTGTTCATTTGACGTTGTTGTTGTTGTTATTTATTTGACGTTGTTGTTGTTATTATTGTTTATTTGACGTTGTTGTTGTTGTTGTTTATTTGACGTTGTTGTTGTTGTTTATTTGACGTTATTGTTGTTGTTTATTTGACGTTGTTGTTGTTGCTTATTTGACGTTGTTGTTATTGTTGTGTTTATTTGACGTTGTTGTTGCTGTTGTTTATTTGACGTTGTTGTTGTTGTTGTTATTTAATTGACGTTGTTGTTGTTGTTGTTTATTTGACATTGTTGTCGACGTTGTTGTTGTTGTGGTTTATTTGACGTTGTTAATGTTGTTGACGTTGTTGATGTTGTTGTGGTTGTTTATGTTGTTGTTTATTTGACATTGTTGTTGTTGTTGTTGTTGTTTATTTGACGTTGTTATTGTTGTTTATTTGACGTTGTTTTTGTTATTTGACGTTGTTTTTGTTGTTGTATTTGTTGTTGTTGTTGTTGTTGCTTATTTGACGTTGTTGTTGTTGTTTATTTGATGTTGTTTTAGTTGTTGTTGTTTATTTGACGTTGTTGTTGTTTATTTCACGTTGTTGTTGTTGTTTATTTAACGTTGTTGTTGTTGTTGTTGTTTTGATGTTGTTGTTGTTATTTGACGTTGTTTTTGTTGTTGTATTTGTTGTTGTTGTTGTTGTTTATTTGACGTTGTTGTTGTTGTTGTTGTTGTTTATTTGACGTTATTGTTGTTGTTGACGTTGTTGTTGTTGTTGTTGTTTATTTTTCGTTGTTGTTGTTGTTGTTGTTTATTTGACGTTGTTAATGTTGTTGAGATTGTCGTTGTTGTTTTTATTGTTTATTTGACGTTGTTGTTGTTGTTGTTGTTATTGTTGTTGTTGACATTGTTGTTGTTGTTTATTTGACGTTGTTGTTGTTGTTTATTTGATGTTGTTTTAGTTGTTGTTGTTTATTTGACATTGTTGTTGTTGTTTATTTGACGTTGTTGTTGTTGTTTATTTGATGTTGTTTTAGTTGTTGTTGTTTATTTGACATTGTTGTTGTTGACATAGTTGTTGTTGTTGTTTATTTGACGTTGTTGTTGTTGTTGACGTTGTTGTTGTTGTTGTTTATTAGACATTGTTATTGTTGTTGTTGTTTATTTGACGTTGTTGTTGTTGACGTTGTTATTGTTGTTGTTTATTTGACGTTGTTGTTGTTATTTGACGTTGTTGTTGTTGTTGTTGTATTTGTTGTTGTTGTTGTTGTTGTTGTTGTTTATTTGACGTTGTTGTTGTTGTTTATTTGACGTTATTGTTGTTGTTTATTTGATGTTGTTATTGTTGTTGTTGTTCTTGTTTATTTGACGTAGTTGTTGTTGTTGACGTTGTTGTTGTTGTTGTTTATTTGACATTGTTGTTGTTGTTGTTTACTTGACGTTGTTAATGTTGTATACATTGTTGTTGTTGTTTTTGTTGTGTATTTGACGTTGTTGTTGTTTATTTGACATTGTTATTGTTGTTGACGGTGTTGTTGTTGTTATTGTTGTTGACGTTGTTATTGTTGTTGTTTATTTGACGTTGTTGTTGTTGTTTATTTGACGTTGTTGTTGTTGTTGTATTTGTTGTTGTTGTTGTTGTTTATTTGACGTTGTTGTTGTTGTTTATTTGACGTTATTGTTGTTGTTTATTTGACGTTGTTATTGTTGTTGTTGTTCTTGTTTATTTGACGTTGTTGTTGTTGTTGACGTTGTTGTTGTTGTTGTTTATTTGACATTGTTGTTGTTGTTGTTTACTTGACGTTTTTAATGTTGTATACATTGTTGTTGTTGTTTTTGTTGTTTATTTGACGTTGTTGTTGTTGTTTATTTGACATTGTTATTGTTGTTGACGGTGTTGTTGTTGTTGTTGTTGTTGTTTATTTGACATTGTTGTTGTTGTTGTTGTTGACGTTGTTGTTGTTTATTTGACGTTGTTGTTGTTTATTTGACGTTGTTGTTGTTGTTGTTTATTTGACGTTGTTGTTGTTGTTTATTTGACGATGTTGTTGTTGTTGTTGTTGTTGTTGTTTATTTGACATTGTTATTGTTGTTATTGTTTATTTGACGTTGTTGTTGTTGACGTTGTTGTTGTTGTTGTTTATTTGATGTTGTTGTTGTTGTTGACATAGTTGTTGTTGTTTATTTCACGTTGTTGTTGTTGTTGTTGACGTTATTGTTTATTTGACGTTGTTGTTGTTGTTTATTTGACGTTGTTGTTGTTGTTGACGTTGTTCTTGTTGTTTTTTATTTGACGTTGTTGTTGTTGTTGACGTTGTTGTTGTTGTTTATTTGACATTGTTGTTGTTGTTTTTTATTTGACATTGTTGTTGTTGACGTTGTTGTTGTTGTTGTTGTTTATTTGACATTGTTGTTGTTGTTGTTTATTTGACATTGTTGTTGTTGTTTCTGTTGTTGACGTTGTTGTTGTTGTTCTTTATTTGACGTTGTTGTTGTTTATTTGACGTTGTTATTGTTGTTGTTGTTTATTTGATGTTGTTTTAGTTGTTGTTATTGTTTATTTCACGTTGTTGTTGTTGTTGTTATTGTTGTTGTTGTTGTTTATTTAACGTTGTTGCTGTTGTTTTTTTTGACGTTGTTGTTGTTATTTGACGTTGTTATTGTTGTTGTATTTGTTATTGTTGTTGTTGTTGTTTATTTGACGTTGTTGTTGTTGTTGTTTATTTGACGTTATTGTTGTTGTTTATTTGACGTTGTTATTGTTTATGTTGTTGTTGTTTATTTGACATTGTTGTTGTTGTTGACGTTTTTGATATTGTTGTTATTTATTTTACGTTTATGTTGTTGTTGTTTATTTGATGTTGTTAATGTTGTTGACATTGTTGTTGTTGTTTTTATTGTTTATTTGACGTTGTTATTGTTGGGGTTGTTGTTGTTGTTTATTTGACATTGTTGTTGTTGTTTATTTGACGTTGTTGTTGTTGTTGTTGTTGTTGTTGTTTATTTGACGTTGTTGTTGTTGTTGTTGTTGTTGTTTATTTGACATTGTTGTTGTTGTTGTTTACGTTGTTGTTGTTGTTGTTAAATGACGTTGTTGTTGTTGTTTATTTGACATTGTTGTTGTTGTTTTTTATTTGACGTTGTTGTTGTTGACGTTGTTGTTGTTGTTGTTGTTTATTTGACATTGTTGTTGTTGTTTCTGTTGTTGACGTTGTTGTTGTTTATTTGACGTTGTTGTTGTTGTTGTTCTTTATTTGACATTGTTGTTGATTATTTGACGTTGTTGTTGTTTATTTGACGTTGTTGTTGTTGACGTTGTTTTGTTATTGTTTATTTGACATTGTTGTTGTTGTTTATTTGACGTAGTTGTTGTTGTTGACGTTGTTGTTGTTGTTGATGTTGTTGTGTTTTTTGTTGTTGTTTATTTGACGTTGTTGTTGTTGTTGTTTATTTAACGTTGTTGTTGTTGTTGTTTATTTGACGTTGTTGTTGTTGTTGTTTATTTGACGTTGTTGTTGTTGTTGTTGTTGTTGTTGTTGTGATTGTTGTTGTTGTTGTTTATTTGACGTTGTTGTTGTTGTTGTTGTTGTTTATTTGACGTTGTTGTTGTTGTTGTATATTTGATGTTGTTGTTGTTGTTGACGTTGTTGTTGTTTATTTGACGTTGTTGTTGTTGTTGTTTATTTGACGTTGTTGTTGTTGTTGTTGTTTATTTGACGTTGTTGTTGTTGTTGTTTACTTGACGTTGTTGTGGTTATTGACATTGTTGTTGTTGTTTATTTGATGTTGTTGTTGTTGTTAACATAGTCGTTGTTGTTGTTTATTTGACGTTGTTGTGGTTGTTGTTGTTGTTTATTTGACGTTGTTGTTGTTTATTTGACGTTGTTATTGTTGTTGTTGTTTATTTGATGTTGTTTTAGTTGTTGTTATTGTTTATTTCACGTTGTTGTTGTTGTTGTTATTGTTGTTGTTGTTGTTTATTTAACGTTGTTGCTGTTGTTTTTTTTGACGTTGTTGTTGTTATTTGACGTTGTTATTGTTGTTGTATTTGTTGTTGTTGTTGTTGTTGTTTATTTGACGTTGTTGTTGTTGTTGTTTATTTGACGTTATTGTTGTTGTTTATTTGACGTTGTTATTGTTTATGTTGTTGTTGTTTATTTGACATTGTTGTTGTTGTTGACGTTGTTGTTGTTGTTGTTTTTTATTTTACGTTTTTGTTGTTGTTGTTAATGTTGTTGACATTGTTGTTGTTGTTTTTATTGTTTATTTGACGTTGTTATTGTTGGGGTTGTTGTTGTTGTTTATTTGACATTGTTGTTGTTGTTTATTTGACGTTGTTGTTG
>OX451739.1:315534768-315537268 GCA_948472305.1 Vicia faba | reverse complement strand
ACGTTGTTGTTGTTATTGTTTATTTGACGTTGTTGTTGTTGTTGTTTATTTGACGTAGTTGTTGTTGTTGACGTTGTTGTTGTTGTTGATGTTGTTGTGTTTTTTGTTGTTGTTTATTTGACGTTGTTGTTGTTGTTTATTTAACGTTGTTGTTGTTGTTTATTTGACGTTGTTGTTGTTGTTGTTTATTTGACGTTGTTGTTGTTGTTGTGATTGTTGTTGTTGTTGTTTATTTGACGTTGTTGTTGTTGTTGTTGTATATTTGATGTTGTTGTTGTTGTTGACGTTGTTGTTGTTTATTTGACGTTGTTGTTGTTGTTTATTTGACGTTGTTGTTGTTGTTGTTTATTTGACGTTGTTGTTGTTGTTGTTGTTGTTTACTTGACGTTGTTGTGGTTATTGACATTGTTGTTGTTGTTGTTGTTGACATAGTTGTTGTTGTTGTTTATTTGACGCTGTTGTTGTTGTTGTTGTTTATTTGATGTTGTTGTTGTTGTTGACGTTGTTGTTATTGTTGTTGTTGTTGTTATTGTTTATTTGACGTTGTTGTTGTTGTTGTTGTTGTTGTTTATTTGACGTTGTTAATGTTGTTGACGTTGTTGTTGTTGTTTATTTGACATTGTTGTTGTTGTTGTTGTTGACGTTGTTGTTGTTTATTTGATGTTGTTGTTGTTGTTGTTGTTTATTTGACGTTGTTGTTGTTGTTGTTTATTTGACGTTGTTGTTGTTGTTTATTTGACGTTGTTGTTGTTGTTTATTTGACGATGTTGTTGTTGTTGTTGTTTATTTGACATTGTTATTGTTGTTATTGTTTATTTGACGTTGTTGTTGTTGACGTTGTTGTTGTTGTTTATTTGATGTTGTTGTTGTTGTTGACATAGTTGTTGTTGTTTATTTCACGTTGTTGTTGTTGTTGTTGACGTTATTGTTTATTTGACGTTGTTGTTGTTGTTTATTTGACGTTGTTGTTGTTGTTGACGTTGTTGTTGTTGTTTTTTATTTGACGTTGTTGTTGTTGTTGACGTTGTTGTTGTTGTTTATTTGACATTGTTGTTGTTGTTTTTTATTTGACATTGTTGTTGTTGACGTTGTTGTTGTTGTTGTTGTTTATTTGACATTGTTGTTGTTGTTTCTGTTGTTGACGTTGTTATTGTTGTTCTTTATTTGACGTTGTTGTTGTTTATTTGACGTTGTTATTGTTGTTGTTGTTTATTTGATGTTGTTTTAGTTGTTGTTATTGTTTATTTCACGTTGTTGTTGTTGTTGTTATTGTTGTTGTTGTTGTTTATTTAACGTTGTTGCTGTTGTTTTTTTTGACGTTGTTGTTGTTATTTGACGTTGTTATTGTTGTTGTATTTGTTATTGTTGTTGTTGTTGTTTATTTGACGTTGTTGTTGTTGTTGTTTATTTGACGTTATTGTTGTTGTTTATTTGACGTTGTTATTGTTTATGTTGTTGTTTTTTATTTGACATTGTTGTTGTTGTTGACGTTTTTGATATTGTTGTTATTTATTTTACGTTTATGTTGTTGTTGTTTATTTGATGTTGTTAATGTTGTTGACATTGTTGTTGTTGTTTTTATTGTTTATTTGACGTTGTTATTGTTGGGGTTGTTGTTGTTGTTTATTTGACATTGCTGTTGTTGTTTAATTGACGTTGTTGTTGTTGTTGTTGTTGTTGTTTATTTGACGTTGTTGTTGTTGTTGTTGTTTATTTGACATTGTTGTTGTTGTTGTTTACGTTGTTGTTGTTGTTGTTAAATGACGTTGTTGTTGTTGTTTATTTGACATTGTTGTTATTGTTTTTTATTTGACGTTGTTGTTGTTGACGTTGTTGTTGTTGTTGTTGTTTATTTGACATTGTTGTTGTTGTTTCTGTTGTTGACGTTGTTGTTGTTTATTTGACGTTGTTGTTGTTGTTGTTCTTTATTTGACATTGTTGTTGTTTATTTGACGTTGTTGTTGTTTATTTGACGTTGTTGTTGTTGACGTTGTTTTGTTATTGTTTATTTGACATTGTTGTTGTTGTTTATTTGACGTAGTTGTTGTTGTTGACGTTGTTGTTGTTGTTGATGTTGTTGTGTTTTTTGTTGTTGTTTATTTGACGTTGTTGTTGTTGTTTATTTAACGTTGTTGTTGTTGTTTATTTGACGTTGTTGTTGTTGTTGTTTATTTGACGTTGTTGTTGTTGTTGTTGTGATTGTTGTTGTTGTTGTTTATTTGACGTTGTTGTTGTTGTTGTTGTTGTTGTTGTTGTTTATTTGACGTTGTTGTTGTTGTTGTTGTATATTTGATGTTGTTGTTGTTGTTGACGTTGTTGTTGTTTATTTGACGTTGTTGTTGTTGTTGTTTATTTGACGTTGTTGTTGTTGTTGTTGTTGTTTATTTGACGTTGTTGTTGTTGTTGTTTACTTGACGTTGTTGTGGTTATTGACATTGTTGTTGTTGTTTATTTGATGTTGTTGTTGTTGTTAACATAGTTGTTGTTGTTGTTTATTTGA
>OX451739.1:315504768-315529768 GCA_948472305.1 Vicia faba | reverse complement strand
TGACGATGTTGTTGTTGTTGTTGTTGTTTATTTGACATTGTTATTGTTGTTATTGTTTATTTGACGTTGTTGTTGTTGACGTTGTTGTTGTTGTTGTTTATTTGATGTTGTTGTTGTTGTTGACATAGTTGTTGTTGTTTATTTCACGTTGTTGTTTTTGTTGTTGACGTTATTGTTTATTTGACGTTGTTGTTGTTGTTTATTTGACGTTGTTGTTGTTGTTGACGTTGTTGTTGTTGTTTTTTATTTGACGTTGTTGTTGTTGTTGACGTTGTTGTTGTTGTTTATTTGACATTGTTGTTGTTGTTTTTTATTTGGCATTGTTGTTGTTGACGTTGTTGTTGTTGTTGTTGTTGTTTATTTGACATTGTTGTTGTTGTTGTTTATTTGACATTGTTGTTGTTGTTTCTGTTGTTGACGTTGTTGTTGTTGTTCTTTATTTGACGTTGTTGTTGTTTATTTGACGTTGTTATTGTTGTTGTTGTTTATTTGATGTTGTTTTAATTGTTGTTATTGTTTATTTCACGTTGTTGTTGTTGTTGTTATTGTTGTTGTTGTTGTTTATTTAACGTTGTTGCTGTTGTTTTTTTTTTACGTTGTTGTTGTTATTTGACGTTGTTATTGTTGTTGTATTTGTTATTGTTGTTGTTGTTGTTTATTTGACGTTGTTGTTGTTGTTGTTGTTTATTTGACGTTATTGTTGTTGTTTATTTGACGTTGTTATTGTTTATGTTGTTGTTTTTTATTTGACAATGTTGTTGTTGTTGACGTTTTTGATATTGTTGTTATTTATTTTACGTTTATGTTGTTGTTGTTTATTTGATGTTGTTAATGTTGTTGACATTGTTGTTGTTGTTTTTATTGTTTATTTGACGTTGTTATTGTTGGGGTTGTTGTTGTTGTTTATTTGACATTGCTGTTGTTGTTTATTTGACGTTGTTGTTGTTGTTGTTGTTGTTGTTGTTTATTTGACGTTGTTGTTGTTGTTGTTGTTGTTTATTTGACATTGTTGTTGTTGTTGTTTACGTTGTTGTTGTTGTTGTTAAATGACGTTGTTGTTGTTGTTTATTTGACATTGTTGTTATTGTTTTTTATTTGACGTTGTTGTTGTTGACGTTGTTGTTGTTGTTGTTGTTTATTTGACATTGTTGTTGTTGTTTCTGTTGTTGACGTTGTTGTTGTTTATTTGACGTTGTTGTTGTTGTTGTTCTTTATTTGACATTGTTGTTGTTTATTTGACGTTGTTGTTGTTTATTTGACGTTGTTGTTGTTGACGTTGTTTTGTTATTGTTTATTTGACATTGTTGTTGTTGTTTATTTGACGTAGTTGTTGTTGTTGACGTTGTTGTTGTTGTTGATGTTGTTGTGTTTTTTGTTGTTGTTTATTTGACGTTGTTGTTGTTGTTTATTTAACGTTGTTGTTGTTGTTTATTTGACGTTGTTGTTGTTGTTGTTTATTTGACGTTGTTGTTGTTGTTGTTGTGATTGTTGTTGTTGTTGTTTATTTGACGTTGTTGTTGTTGTTGTTGTTTATTTGACGTTGTTGTTGTTGTTGTTGTATATTTGATGTTGTTGTTGTTGTTGACGTTGTTGTTGTTTATTTGACGTTGTTGTTGTTGTTGTTTATTTTACGTTGTTGTTGTTGTTGTTTATTTGACGTTGTTGTTGTTGTTGTTGTTTATTTGACGTTGTTGTTGTTGTTGTTTACTTGACGTTGTTGTGGTTATTGACATTGTTGTTGTTGTTTATTTGATGTTGTTGTTGTTGTTAACATAGTTGTTGTTGTTGTTTATTTGACGTTGTTGTTGTTGTTGTTTATTTGACGTTGTTGTTGTTTATTTGACGTTGTTATTGTTGTTGTTGTTTATTTGATGTTGTTTTAGTTGTTGTTATTGTTTATTTCACGTTGTTGTTGTTGTTGTTATTGTTGTTGTTGTTGTTTATTTAACGTTGTTGCTGTTGTTTTTTTTGACGTTGTTGTTGTTATTTGACGTTGTTATTGTTGTTGTATTTGTTGTTGTTGTTGTTGTTGTTTATTTGACGTTGTTGTTGTTGTTGTTTATTTGACGTTATTGTTGTTGTTTATTTGACGTTGTTATTGTTTATGTTGTTGTTGTTTATTTGACATTGTTGTTGTTGTTGACGTTGTTGTTGTTGTTGTTTTTTATTTTACGTTTTTGTTGTTGTTGTTAATGTTGTTGACATTGTTGTTGTTGTTTTTATTGTTTATTTGACGTTGTTATTGTTGGGGTTGTTGTTGTTGTTTATTTGACATTGTTGTTGTTGTTTATTTGACGTTGTTGTTGTTGTTGTTGTTGTTGTTTATTTGAACGTTGTTGTTGTTGTTGTTGTTGTTTATTTGACATTGTTGTTGTTGTTGTTGACGTTGTTGTTGTTGTTGTTAAATGACGTTGTTGTTGTTGTTGTTTATTTGACATTGTTGTTGTTGTTTTTTATTTGACGTTGTTGTTGTTGACGTTGTTGTTGTTGTTGTTGTTGTTGTTTCTGTTGTTGACGTTGTTGTTGTTTATTTAACGTTGTTGTTGTTATTTGACGTTGTTGTTGTTGTTGTTGTTGTTGTATTTGTTGTTGTTGTTGTTGTTTATTTGACGTTGTTGTTGTTGTTTATTTGACGTTATTGTTGTTGTTTATTTGATGTTGTTATTGTTGTTGTTGTTCTTATTTATTTGACGTTGTTGTTGTTGTTGACGTTGTTGTTGTTGTTGTTGTTTATTTGACATTGTTGTTGTTGTTGTTTACTTGACGTTGTTAATGTTGTATACATTGTTGTTGTTGTTTTTGTTGTGTATTTGACGTTGTTGTTATTGTTTATTTGACATTGTTATTGTTGTTGACGGTGTTGTTGTTGTTATTGTTGTTGACGTTGTTATTGTTGTTGTTTATTTGACGTTGTTGTTGTTGTTTATTTGACGTTGTTGTTGTTATTTGACGTTGTTGTTGTTGTTGTTGTTGTTGTATTTGTTGTTGTTGTTGTTTATTCGACGTTGTTGTTGTTGTTTATTTGACGTTATTGTTGTTGTTTATTTGACGTTGTTATTGTTGTTGTTGTTCTTATTTATTTGACGTTGTTGTTGTTGTTGACGTTGTTGTTGTTGTTGTTTATTTGACATTGTTGTTGTTGTTGTTTACTTGACGTTGTTAATGTTGTATACATTGTTGTTGTTGTTTTTGTTGTTTATTTGACGTTGTTGTTGTTGTTTATTTGACATTGTTATTGTTGTTGACGGTGTTGTTGTTGTTGTTGTTGTTGTTTATTTGACATTGTTGTTGTTGTTGTTGTTGTTGACGTTGTTGTTGTTTATTTGACGTTGTTGTTGTTGTTGTTTATTTGACGTTGTTGTTGTTGTTGTTGTTGTTTATTTGACGTTGTTGTTGTTGTTTATTTGACGTTGTTGTTGTTGTTTATTTGACGATGTTGTTGTTGTTGTTGTTTATTTGACATTGTTATTGTTGTTATTGTTTATTTGACGTTGTTGTTGTTGACGTTGTTGTTGTTGTTGTTTATTTGATGTTGTTGTTGTTGTTGACATAGTTGTTGTTGTTTATTTCACGTTGTTGTTTTTGTTGTTGACGTTATTGTTTATTTGACGTTGTTGTTGTTGTTTATTTGACGTTGTTGTTGTTGTTGACGTTGTTGTTGTTGTTTTTTATTTGACGTTGTTGTTGTTGTTGACGTTGTTGTTGTTGTTTATTTGACATTGTTGTTGTTGTTTTTTATTTGGCATTGTTGTTGTTGACGTTGTTGTTGTTGTTGTTGTTTATTTGACATTGTTGTTGTTGTTGTTTATTTGACATTGTTGTTGTTGTTTCTGTTGTTGACGTTGTTGTTGTTGTTCTTTATTTGACGTTGTTGTTGTTTATTTGACGTTGTTATTGTTGTTGTTGTTTATTTGATGTTGTTTTAATTGTTGTTATTGTTTATTTCACGTTGTTGTTGTTGTTGTTATTGTTGTTGTTGTTGTTTATTTAACGTTGTTGCTGTTGTTTTTTTTGACGTTGTTGTTGTTATTTGACGTTGTTATTGTTGTTGTATTTGTTATTGTTGTTGTTGTTGTTTATTTGACGTTGTTGTTGTTGTTGTTTATTTGACGTTATTGTTGTTGTTTATTTGACGTTGTTATTGTTTATGTTGTTGTTTTTTATTTGACATTGTTGTTGTTGTTGACGTTTTTGATATTGTTGTTATTTATTTTACGTTTATGTTGTTGTTGTTTATTTGATGTTGTTAATGTTGTTGACATTGTTGTTGTTGTTTTTATTGTTTATTTGACGTTTGTGATCGGTGGAAATAGAACTGACTGTTTAACGCTGGTTCGCGAAATGTCGCGGAAGCAAGAGTCGCCACCGTCTTTTATTTTCTCCAAATGGAAAGGACAAAAGCACAGAAAAATTCCTTATAGAGATTGCTCTCGGTTCGGGAGGTAGGTTATAGAAAGGGAAGGTGTTAGCACCCTTTCTATCCATGGTTATCCATGGGCTCTTAGATACTTGCTCAATGTGTTTTCAAAAATGTTTGCTTGCTTTTCAATGTGGGTTTAAAAGTTTCTTTGAAAAATTTCAGTTCGACTCGTACGTCAGAGTGTTTGAAAAGTTCGCTTTGAAAGCTTTTGAAAAGTGTCCGTGTGAAAAGTCTTTTTGATTTGTTTGAAATTAGAGCAAGTATCCTTGAGAACCTACCTACCCTAAGGAATTCGTCTGTGTAAATGTCCTTTAAAGTAGTGCCATCCCACCATTGAGAGGTAGGTAGCACCACCGTTGGAGGTGTTCGGGTCAATTCGAATTTTAGGGACGTGGTGATCACCGGAGCAATGGGAAGACACCTTAGAAGCTACCCTCATGCCAGGTTCCCGGATCATGAGGACTTACTAAGACGTCCTCTACTCGACGATCACCTTTCGAGGCAAGGCAACAGTGAGGCGTACCCTAGGGGTGGTGTGTGCGATTCGTGTGTCATATTTCAGTTGTTTGTCTTGTCATATTTGTCGTGATCTACGCTTGATTTTATTAAGTCATTCATTCTTGCATGCTTGGTTAACAGTTAAATATTTTGCGAGGAAATAAATCTAAACTATTACAAATGGCGCGGGTCCACGTCGCCAAAATAAACCGGACCCGATTTAGCGGAAAATAAATAATGCGAAGAAATAAAGTGCGAAAAGTAAATTACAACGCTTTGGGACAATTACATAATTATAATAAACGATAAAAAAATAAATGCGCGAATTAAATAATTAAAACGAAACTAGGGCGTTGGACCCCTTTTTGCAAATAATTAAAATTAATAAGGACTTAAAAATTAAAATTAAATGAGAATGATATTTTTGTGTTTTTTAGATTTAATGAAAAAAAGGAAATTAATTGAGATTAAATTAGACGGCAAACCCTAATTCTAATATTTTTATTTATTATAAAAAAATTAAAATATGACCTAAATTAAACCTACTTCATTTATGTACAATTTAAATAGGAAAATAAACAAATAAATAATTATTATTATTCTAAAAAAGGAGAAAAATATTAAAAGGAATAAAAAATAGCAATTAACCTAATTCTACATTTTTTGGATTTTTATTAAAAAGGATTTAAAGTTGAAAACCTAATTACACTAAATAATCTACATTTTAATTTATTTATGAAAATAATTATTATAAAATAAATATTACATTTTTTCGTATTTTTCTGATTTTTAATGTTTTTATATTTTGTAGAAAAAATAAATTAATTGATAGCAATAAAAATAAATAATACAATAATCAAAATAATAAGAAGAAAAGAAAAAAAAACAAACCAGAGTGGGGTGTTGCCCCAAATAAGGAGGTAAGGCCTGGTAATTTAAGGCCCATCAAGCTTGATTTCGCTGACTTTCCTTGATCTTGTATGGCACGTTGACCAGCCTATGATATGCTCTTTGAATTTAAGCCTTTGATCTGTACGCACTGGACGCGTGTATGGTGAGATATTGATGGAATATGGTGATCCTCCTCAAGCGCGCTGCATAAGAATTTGTTATGAAAAATAATGTGAAACTTTTGCCAGACCTGGGACTTGAACCCAGGTCTTTGAGGTCACATGCCTAACACGTTACCACTGAACCACATGCATTTTAATTAACATATAATAAACAATAAAGAATATAATAATAACGCGTTAGCTGTTTTGGAATTTCGCGCGAATTTCAAACTGTCCAATGGTTGATGGACACGATGTCATCTCCTTCCCCTACCCTGTAACACAAACACTATGAGAACGGTTTTTACAGCGTGGTTTAAAGAGGGATTCAAGAAAATAGCGAATAGAGATATATTAAACATAAATTCATCGCGAGTATGCATTCATCTTCGTCTTGGTGCGCTGAACTCAACCATAATATTGAGATGGCCTAATTTTACTTGTATTGGGAAACCCCCTTTTTGAGTTCCTGAAACCCTAAAGACCGTTCATGGCAGATTCACGTATATTGCTCAAAAATAAAATCAAACGTATCAGTTAGTTCAGAAACATCAATATAAACATGAATCCATGAAAAAAAATGCATAAAGGTGATGGAATCATGCTATGTGATTTCAAAATTTTCAAGGTACGGTTGGACTCATGGATACCAGTACAAGGTGTTTTGCTTGTTGTTAATGATTGAGAAAGGTTCAAGAATGCCTCAGGATGCTATTGGAATAAAAATTGGAGCTTGAATCACCCTTGAAACCAGATTTCAGTGTTTGAGTTTTATGAGAATTTTTCAATGTGCCAAAGCTTGGTTATGCGCAGCTTGCCCTCTTCTATCATTAGGGTTATGTTCTAGTATATGTAAGGAATGATTTAGGTTGGAAAAGCTGTACAAAATCTCATGAATTAATGGTTTTTGATACTTGATTTTGTTAAGAATCTTTTCACATCTTTTTTCATGTTTTTTGTGTCAATTAGGTTCAAATCAATCCAAAACCTTCCTAAATGGGATATGCACGAAATATTGAATCCAAACATGTATAAAAAGATTTGTTTAGGTTAAGGTTATATTTTTCATGAATTAAAATGATTTAAATGAATATAAATTAATATAAATTCAAATAAATAATTAAAAAATATGAAAATACTTCCCTTTGGGCCTAATGGTCGTGCATAGGCTTGGCATGAAGAAATTTGGAAGAAAAATGGGCCCATTTGCATTTTTAGGCCTTTTGCATCAATGTTGACTTTTCAAAATTCCTAAAAATTTCCCAACTTCCACAAGGCATAACTTGGTCAATTTTTAAGATTTTCACATGTTCTTGGACATTTTGGAAAGGTCTTTGAGTCCTTTAACCAATGCCTTTGGTCCCATGTCATTTTGATTTACCAATCTCAAGTTATGGCCTTTGACTTAAAGTCACTTTTTGTTGACTTTTGAAAATGACCTATAATGTTGAAATTGATAACATTTTGTGAGAGCATTTCTTGGACTTGGAACATGAAGATGAATTGTAGGAAATGTCTTTCTCTTCAAAATGAGCTTTGGATGGAATTTTTCTGATAATCCATGTGAAAGTTATGCCCTGGTCAATTTCAGTTGACTTTTTCAGCTGTCCAAATATAGCAACTTTTGCATCTTTGATGATTTCTGAGCCAAACTTTGAGAATCATGATCAAGCATTGATCAAATGATGTTTGTGGCTTCAAAATGATATGTTGACCAAAAATTTGAACTTTTGACTGCCAAATGACCATTTTGCCCTTACAGTTGACTGTAGTGCAATCTAGGGTTTTGACTGTGCAATTTTGAGCTGAATGCCTTGAAACTTGACATGAGGATACTTGACCATCTTTGTAAGCATATGAGACTTGATTGGGCCTTTGAAAAGTTCATTTGCTTGACCAGAACTCAAACCCTAGTTTTGACTGTCTAGGAGACAGTTGAGCTGCACAACCCTGGGGGAATTTTGCGACCTTGACTTGGCAATTTCTTGATGAATATGGGAGGGCAAATTTTGGGGTACAACAGTTGCCCCTGTTCAATCTTCTTAGACCTGAGGATGCAGATTGGCTGACATGCCTTTCGTAATCCGAGGGTAGAAGATGATTGGACACTAGAGTGCCCAGAAATTTGCGCTCACATAGTAGCAGTGATGATGAGGGAATGGGCTTATAGATGCCATTTGGATGTTGCTTGGATAGGATGATGGGCTTATAGATGCCATCTGGGTGTTGATCGCGTAGGAGATTCCTTAGCGAGAACCTGCATACCTGCAAAACGGAAAAATGAGTACCTGACACGCTGCAGGAGCTGATTTTAGATGCTTGGTATAGATGTATCCTGACTGGTTACAGGAGCTGAGTCTGGAGCTTCAAACGCTGATGAATGAACCAGGGATGGTTACTGCCTTAGCATGAATGGTAAGAGAATCTTGAATGATTTCAACCTCAACAACGCTCGTTGAGAAAATCTTGGTGAGAATTACCATCTTCGTAGTGTCAGGAAAAGAACCAAAGGACATTATAATCTCAAAGGGAGTCACCTCACTCACCGTTGGAGAGGGAACTATAGGAAATTATAATTTGAAAGGAGATATCACCTCACGCTCATGCCGGAGAGGGAAACATCTGAAGAAGGAATTACCACCTCACGCGCCGTTGGAGAGGGGACCATAAGAGAATATCACCTCACGCTCATGCCGGAGAGGGGAACATCTGAAGAAGGAATTACCACCTCACACGCCGTTGGAGAGGGGACCATAAGAGAATATCACCTCACGCTCATGCCGGAGAGGGAAACATCTGAAGAAGGAATTACCACCTCACACGCCGTTGGAGAGGGGACCATAAGAGAATATCACCTCACGCTCATGCCGGAGAGGGAAACATCTGAAGAAGGAATTACCACCTCACACGCCGTTGGAGAGGGGACCATAAGAGAATATCACCTCACGCTCATGCCGGAGAGGGGAACATCTGAAGAAGGAATTACCACCTCACACGCCGTTGGAGAGGGGACCATAAGAGAATATCACCTCACGCTCATGCCGGAGAGGGGAACATCTGAAGAAGGAATTACCACCTCACACGCCGTTGGAGAGGGGACCATAAGAGAATATCACCTCACGCTCATGCCGGAGAGGGGAACGTCTGAAAAGGGTTTCTGGAAGCAGTATCAGAACGTCACCATATCTGGTTTACATCTGAAACTATATCTGGAAGGGGGTCTGGAAGCAGTATCAGAACGTCACCATCGCTGGGTTTACATCTGAAACCATATCTAGAAGGAAATCTGGAAGCAGCATCAGAACGTCACCATCGCTGGGTTTACATCTGAAACTATATCGAGAAGGAATTGCGATTAGTTGATAGTAGTCATTTTTGTATTGATCTTTTTCCTGAAAAGGTAGAACATAATTGTATGCAAAATCATGATGCATGGACTGTATGTTTTCAAGATCAATGAGATTCGTGTAATATGCTGCATATGCATGCTATAATGATGTATGTGACGTTTTATGAATGTATGTTTGTCTAAGAAAATAAATCCTTGACGGGTGCCGGGAAGTCGCATCCTGGGCTGATGTTGAAAAATAGCTTTGCTTCCGCTGGGGAGAATAGCTGCAAGTATACCGGTAGGAGAAGATAACTCTGTTGGGGAATAAACTTGGCAAATGGAGGATTCTGCGGGGAGAAAAGATACTCTGGAGACCATGCTGGGAAGAGATACTCTGTGGGGAGATGCTTTCGCTGAATTGTTGAGGATGACTCGCTGAGGATACCTTGCTGTATTGGAAGTATGAATGGACTTCGCTGGGGATAAGAAGGCTCTAGCGACGACGTTCTTTCCGTGGCTTTTGGCTGAGGATAACCCAGTTATATCCTGTTAAGGAAATAACTCTTTGAATAAAGCCGGACGACACGTTCGTGCTCTGCGAGGATAAACTTCCAGAATTTTTTGGGGATAAGCTTGCTGTTTGGGGAGATGGATCCCAACTTTCCTGGGGAACTGGACTGGACTCTCATGGGGAAGTTTTTGAATTGCGGGGGAAGTGATTCCTTTGAATGTTGATGTACCACCGGGGAACAATCTTTAGACCAAGATTGCCGGGGATGCTTGTTTAAGAATACATGTATATATGCTGCTGGGGAATGTTGAGACCTGCCGGAGGATACCCAACTTCCTTAAGGTTGATAATATAGCTTGGCTTGAGGAGGGTATACTGCTTGCTGGCTCACTCTTTGGGGAATTAAGATGTCTGGTTATGTTCTTCAGCCGAACCTGCCTTGGCACCTTGGTGGATGGAACAATTAGATCGCTTGGACAACTCCTCATTGCCCCTGTTTCTGAGGTGGGAGAGGAAGACCTGTGAAGTGCTGATAGCTGTTGATGGACAAACTCTCTTCTGGTAGGCAGGTGACAAGATAACAGGACATAGTCGTACGCTTTAATCCCTAACTTTTGCCTGGACCGCCCTTTCGGGTTTTCAGTCCATCGGGATACCCATTTTTGCCCAAGCCGCCTTTTCAGGTTTTCGACTTGCCGGGTGTACAGATTTTTTTCATTTCATCCCTTCATTTTGCCCGAACCCTTTTGGTTCGCCGGGAAGCCCTAATTTTTGCCTAGGTACGTCAACCTAGCGGGTCTTTGATTGTGCGTAGTATCTTTTCGACTATGTCCGTGCTTTCAGAAGGTAGGGAGTTGCCCCTGTTAGAAGTGTGTTGTCATGCCACCAGAAGATGTTTGATCAGGCAAGATTCGTTGCTGGAATGCCCCCAAGTGACTCAGGCGGAGATTTGCCCCAGGCTGTTTAGCCTTTGAGAGATTCTCCGAATCTTGACTGAACTGCCCCAGGTAACGGACCATGATCATGCCATGCCCCTGGATTGGAGATACTCTTGTTCATTAGACTTTCGTCGTGCGAATTTCTATGCTGTTCAAACAAAAAGTCATACGCAAACAAAGTTATGTTAAAAATGCAAAGCTTATGTCTGTCTTGAAGATTTTGAAAATGCGTTCCTTTCATAAAACAAGTGATTGTTTGTAAAACATGATGTCAACTCTGTATTTACCGTAGCCTTAAGGAGTCAGGATACCTTTCGTAACAGTATGCTTTCGAACTAACCCATGCTTCAGCTAGGACTTTCAAGGGTTATAACGTGGCCTGGTTCACGGTTTAAGAAACAAAGGATAAAGGCTCAAATTATTTATACCCACCCGCTCTTCGTGATGTTCTCCAAACCTAAACTCAGTTGATCGTGCGTTAGACCTTGCTTGAGTCTTCGCTTTGATGTTCCAATGATGGTTCAGATGTTGATGGTTTCTTTTGAATAGGCAGTCATTTTTTGTTGAGGGTTGGTGAGACCTCTTTCTTGACTTTTGTTATCCCTTTCTTTTTTTTTTTTTTTTTTTTTTTTTTTTTTTTTGCCTGAACTGTTTCCCTTTTTTGGGATCACAGTCAGCGGGATGCCCCAGTTTCATAAGTCCTCTTTGTAGGTTTAGACTTTTTGGGCTTTTCGTTAATGAATTTTGATGATGACTACCTGTCCTTTTGATTGTTCTGAACCATCACTGTCTTTCTTCGTTTTGTAAAGACTTTTTGGTGCCATTCGTCATGCACTTGGATCAACTGAGAGACTACCCTGCCCCAGGTTATGATTAAGGGTTTTGATTTTCGAAAATAAAAAACTCCTACTTCTTTGGCTCAGAGGGGTTGACGAGGGATTATCATCCTTATAACTCCAGTGTTTAGGATTTGAAACAATGCCTGTACCTCATCAGCGGGGTCTGTTCAAAAGCATACTGTAAAAGATAGCGGTATCGTTTTCGTCATCCTCCCTCAAGAGGCTTAGGATTTTAGATCAAGAGTTGACATCGGAAAAAATATGAAGATAATTTGCATTTAGTGAATACGAATATATTGCTTCAAAACAGACGTATGCGATGCATTAATGAAATAACAATGTTTAACAATGAACAAATGTTTGAATAATCAAAAGGGAATTACAACTTGAAAAATCCTAATGAACAAAAACTTCTAGTTTGAGATAGCTATCCCAGATGGAGAATTCTCAGCGGAAGATTTTCATCTCGCCATCCGGCATGAACTCTATCACCCCTTCGTCAATCAAATCCTGAATTTTGTTCTTCAAGGTCCAACAGTCGTCTGTAGCATGCCCCGGGCTGTCTGAATGATAAGCGCAGTGGGCGTCGGGGTTATACCTTGGAGCTGTCCTGTTGGGATTCTTGGGAGGGTCCTTTAGAGTGATCAGATTGACCCCCAGCAAGCGCTTCAGTATAAAGGATGAGGGTATATCAGTCTCCGAGAAATGTCTTCCGGGCGCATTTCGTTTACGTTGACTACCCCGTTGAGGCTGGGCTCGTGACCCTGAAGCAAGCTGAGGAGATTTTCCTTTGTCTTCTTGCCCCGCATGTGGTTGAATGATGGCTAGAGCTTCCACCTTGGCTGTTTGCCCTACTGGATTAATTTGAAGCAGCTTGGTGATGAGAACCCGGAGCTCTTCTTGTTTTTGAGCTAAGTCCTGAATGAGAGTCATTTGGCCTACCAACTGCCCCATCATTTGGATCCTCATGGTTGCCAACTCAATTTGTAGCCCTTCCAGCTGATCGTTCCTGATGCCCCCTGCATTCCCTGAGGTCAAGTTCCTGGTGAGGAGAGTCTTTATTTCTTCTTGCCCCTGGGATAGGTTCAAGAACATTTCTCGCAGTTGGGCGTTCTGAGTACGAAGATCTTGGTTGTCTGGTTGGAAGGCCATTGCTGAAATAAACAGCGAGAAAGGTAAGTGACCTGCAACAAAGATACCTGCTATGCAATGATGTGTATGATATGCATGCAATGTTTTCAAGGATCTCGCGGGGTAAGCAAGAAAATTTGTTAGCATTTGGAACCGGTAGCTTGATTGAAGGAACTGCATGTTGTTGAGCGTCCTTCTTCAAAGGGTCAAAGGTTCACCATATCCAGTGGGTCATAGCCCCTGACAACTTTGGCTAGAGGAAAATAAATCCTCTTTGCCCCTTGCTAGATGTTTGATTCATCATGACCTGCATCACAAGCCCTTGAGATCCTTGAAATGGGTTAGGATGTATGCAATGGTATGCAATGGTATGATGTCATGCTATGCATGGGGTGATGTAGGTAAACCCTGCTATGAGTCCCAATTGAGGACTATAAACAGGCCCTGCAAGAAATTCAATATACTTTGTTATGAGTCCCAATTAAAGACTATAAACAACACCTGCAAGAAATTTGGTAAACCCTGTCATGAGTCCTAGTTAAGGACTATAAACAAGACCTGCAAGAAACCTGGTAAACCCTGTCATGAGTCCTAGTTAAGGACTATAAACAAGACCTGCAAGAAACCTGGTAAACCCTGTCATGAGTCCTAGTTAAGGACTATAAACAGAACCTGCAAATGGTTAGTACACCCTGTTATAAGTCCCAATTAAGGACTATAAACAAGACCTGCAAGAACCAAGTGTTAGGTAACAAGCACGCAGATAATCAAGTACGAAGGCACACAAGTCACACAAAAGAGCCCTTAAAGTTTAGGCCAGCATGAGGTCTGGGTAATACCCTCTTTCAGTTTGTTGGTTAAGACCTGTCCTATCAGAAGTAACCGGGTTCTAGAGGATCCCAATATCACTGACTACCCTCAATCGGTCATAACTCCAGCATCGCAATCTTTTCTTGCGGCCAGAACCATCACGAGAGTTTAGCCTCAATGGGCGTAGCATACTGCTACTGTTTCTATTGGCCAAGTTGGGTCATTTAAGGTTCTAAGGTCTGTTGGTGCTCAATGACTCCTTGGAAGACCCATATTCTCCCCGTTTCAACACGAGGGATATCGGTACAGACCAAGGTGCCACACCAACGTAGCCACTGCTTCACCCATGTCGGTATACGCCGGACAGGTCTCTCACAGATTATGCTACCTAAACAGGGTATCCCCAGATCCGGGTTAGGATCTATGTAACTCCCATGCAACCCATAATAGTAAAGCAAGCAAGTCAATACAATTGAAAACACAGTTATGAACTAACCCTAAGGTACACCTCACTTTATAAAGGGTCCCCAGCAGAGTCGCCAGTTCTGTGATCGGTGGAAATAGAACTGACTGTTTAACGCTGGTTCGCGAAATGTCGCGGAAGCAAGAGTCGCCACCGTCTTTTATTTTCTCCAAATGGAAAGGACAAAAGCACAGAAAAATTCCTTATAGAGATTGCTCTCGGTTCGGGAGGTAGGTTATAGAAAGGGAAGGTGTTAGCACCCTTTCTATCCATGGTTATCCATGGGCTCTTAGATACTTGCTCAATGTGTTTTCAAAAATGTTTGCTTGCTTTTCAATGTGGGTTTAAAAGTTTCTTTGAAAAATTTCAGTTCGACTCGTACGTCAGAGTGTTTGAAAAGTTCGCTTTGAAAGCTTTTGAAAAGTGTCCGTGTGAAAAGTCTTTTTGATTTGTTTGAAATTAGAGCAAGTATCCTTGAGAACCTACCTACCCTAAGGAATTCGTCTGTGTAAATGTCCTTTAAAGTAGTGCCATCCCACCATTGAGAGGTAGGTAGCACCACCGTTGGAGGTGTTCGGGTCAATTCGAATTTTAGGGACGTGGTGATCACCGGAGCAATGGGAAGACACCTTAGAAGCTACCCTCATGCCAGGTTCCCGGATCATGAGGACTTACTAAGACGTCCTCTACTCGACGATCACCTTTCGAGGCAAGGCAACAGTGAGGCGTACCCTAGGGGTGGTGTGTGCGATTCGTGTGTCATATTTCAGTTGTTTGTCTTGTCATATTTGTCGTGATCTACGCTTGATTTTATTAAGTCATTCATTCTTGCATGCTTGGTTAACAGTTAAATATTTTGCGAGGAAATAAATCTAAACTATTACAAATGGCGCGGGTCCACGTCGCCAAAATAAACCGGACCCGATTTAGCGGAAAATAAATAATGCGAAGAAATAAAGTGCGAAAAGTAAATTACAACGCTTTGGGACAATTACATAATTATAATAAACGATAAAAAAATAAATGCGCGAATTAAATAATTAAAACGAAACTAGGGCGTTGGACCCCTTTTTGCAAATAATTAAAATTAATAAGGACTTAAAAATTAAAATTAAATGAGAATGATATTTTTGTGTTTTTTAGATTTAATGAAAAAAAGGAAATTAATTGAGATTAAATTAGACGGCAAACCCTAATTCTAATATTTTTATTTATTATAAAAAAATTAAAATATGACCTAAATTAAACCTACTTCATTTATGTACAATTTAAATAGGAAAATAAACAAATAAATAATTATTATTATTCTAAAAAAGGAGAAAAATATTAAAAGGAATAAAAAATAGCAATTAACCTAATTCTACATTTTTTGGATTTTTATTAAAAAGGATTTAAAGTTGAAAACCTAATTACACTAAATAATCTACATTTTAATTTATTTATGAAAATAATTATTATAAAATAAATATTACATTTTTTCGTATTTTTCTGATTTTTAATGTTTTTATATTTTGTAGAAAAAATAAATTAATTGATAGCAATAAAAATAAATAATACAATAATCAAAATAATAAGAAGAAAAGAAAAAAAACAAACCAGAGTGGGGTGTTGCCCCAAATAAGGAGGTAAGGCCTGGTAATTTAAGGCCCATCAAGCTTGATTTCGCTGACTTTCCTTGATCTTGTATGGCACGTTGACCAGCCTATGATATGCTCTTTGAATTTAAGCCTTTGATCTGTACGCACTGGACGCGTGTATGGTGAGATATTGATGGAATATGGTGATCCTCCTCAAGCGCGCTGCATAAGAATTTGTTATGAAAAATAATGTGAAACTTTTGCCAGACCTGGGACTTGAACCCAGGTCTTTGAGGTCACATGCCTAACACGTTACCACTGAACCACATGCATTTTAATTAACATATAATAAACAATAAAGAATATAATAATAACGCGTTAGCTGTTTTGGAATTTCGCGCGAATTTCAAACTGTCCAATGGTTGATGGACACGATGTCATCTCCTTCCCCTACCCTGTAACACAAACACTATGAGAACGGTTTTTACAGCGTGGTTTAAAGAGGGATTCAAGAAAATAGCGAATAGAGATATATGAAACATAAATTCATCGCGAGTATGCATTCATCTTCGTCTTGGTGCGCTGAACTCAACCATAATATTGAGATGGCCTAATTTTACTTGTATTGGGAAACCCCCTTTTTGAGTTCCTGAAACCCTAAAGACCGTTCATGGCAGATTCACGTATATTGCTCAAAAATAAAATCAAACGTATCAGTTAGTTCAGAAACATCAATATAAACATGAATCCATGAAAAAAAATGCATAAAGGTGATGGAATCATGCTATGTGATTTCAAAATTTTCAAGGTACGGTTGGACTCATGGATACCAGTACAAGGTGTTTTGCTTGTTGTTAATGATTGAGAAAGGTTCAAGAATGCCTCAGGATGCTATTGGAATAAAAATTGGAGCTTGAATCACCCTTGAAACCAGATTTCAGTGTTTGAGTTTTATGAGAATTTTTCAATGTGCCAAAGCTTGGTTATGCGCAGCTTGCCCTCTTCTATCATTAGGGTTATGTTCTAGTATATGTAAGGAATGATTTAGGTTGGAAAAGCTGTACAAAATCTCATGAATTAATGGTTTTTGATACTTGATTTTGTTAAGAATCTTTTCACATCTTTTTTCATGTTTTTTGTGTCAATTAGGTTCAAATCAATCCAAAACCTTCCTAAATGGGATATGCACGCAATATTGAATCCAAACATGTATAAAAAGATTTGTTTAGGTTAAGGTTATATTTTTCATGAATTAAAATGATTTAAATGAATATAAATTAATATAAATTCAAATAAATAATTAAAAAATATGAAAATACTTCCCTTTGGGCCTAATGGTCGTGCATAGGCTTGGCATGAAGAAATTTGGAAGAAAAATGGGCCCATTTGCATTTTTAGGCCTTTTGCATCAATGTTGACTTTTCAAAATTCCTAAAAATTTCCCAACTTCCACAAGGCATAACTTGGTCAATTTTTAAGCTTTTCACATGTTCTTGGACATTTTGGAAAGGTCTTTGAGTCCTTTAACCAATGCCTTTGGTCCCATGTCATTTTGATTTACCAATCTCAAGTTATGGCCTTTGACTTAAAGTCACTTTTTGTTGACTTTTGAAAATGACCTATAATGTTGAAATTGATAACTTTTTGTGAGAGCATTTCTTGGACTTGGAACATGAAGATGAATTGTAGGAAATGTCTTTCTCTTCAAAATGAGCTTTGGATGGAATTTTTCTGATAATCCATGTGAAAGTTATGCCCTGGTCAATTTCAGTTGACTTTTTCAGCTGTCCAAATATAGCAACTTTTGCATCTTTGATGATTTCTGAGCCAAACTTTGAGAATCATGATCAAGCATTGATCAAATGATGTTTGTGGCTTCAAAATGATATGTTGACCAAAAATTTGAACTTTTGACTGCCAAATGACCATTTTGCCCTTACAGTTGACTGTAGTGCAATCTAGGGTTTTGACTGTGCAATTTTGAGCTGAATGCCTTGAAACTTGACATGAGGATACTTGACCATCTTTGTAAGCATATGAGACTTGATTGGGCCTTTGAAAAGTTCATTTGCTTGACCAGAACTCAAACCCTAGTTTTGACTGTCTAGGAGACAGTTGAGCTGCACAACCCTGGGGGAATTTTGCGACCTTGACTTGGCAATTTCTTGATGAATATGGGAGGGCAAATTTTGGGGTACAACAACGTTGTTATTGTTGGGGTTGTTGTTGTTGTTTATTTGACATTGCTGTTGTTGTTTATTTGACGTTGTTGTTGTTGTTGTTGTTGTTTATTTGACGTTGTTGTTGTTGTTGTTGTTGTTTATTTGACATTGTTGTTGTTGTTGTTTACGTTGTTGTTGTTGTTGTTAAATGACGTTGTTGTTGTTGTTTATTTGACATTGTTGTTATTGTTTTTTATTTGACGTTGTTGTTGTTGACGTTGTTGTTGTTGTTGTTGTTTATTTGACATTGTTGTTGTTGTTTCTGTTGTTGACGTTGTTGTTGTTTATTTAACGTTGTTGTTGTTGTTGTTCTTTATTTGACATTGTTGTTAATTATTTGACGTTGTTGTTGTTTATTTGACGTTGTTGTTGTTGACGTTGTTTTGTTATTGTTTATTTGACATTGTTGTTGTTGTTTATTTGACGTAGTTGTTGTTGTTGACGTTGTTGTTGTTGTTGATGTTGTTGTGTTTTTTGTTGTTGTTTATTTGACGTTGTTGTTGTTGTTTATTTAACGTTGTTGTTGTTGTTTATTTGACGTTGTTGTTGTTGTTGTTTATTTGACGTTGTTGTTGTTGTTGTTGTGATTGTTGTTGTTGTTGTTTATTTGACGTTGTTGTTGTTGTTGTTGTTGTTGTTGTTGTTTATTTGACGTTGTTGTTGTTGTTGTTGTATATTTGATGTTGTTGTTGTTGTTGACGTTGTTGTTGTTTATTTGACGTTGTTGTTGTTGTTGTTTATTTGACGTTGTTGTTGTTGTTGTTTATTTGACGTTGTTGTTGTTGTTGTTTACTTGACGTTGTTGTGGTTATTGACATTGTTGTTGTTGTTTATTTGATGTTGTTGTTGTTGTTAACATAGTTGTTGTTGTTGTTTATTTGACGTTGTTGTTGTTGTTGTTGTTTATTTGACGTTGTTGTTGTTTATTTGACGTTGTTATTGTTGTTGTTGTTTATTTGATGTTGTTTAAGTTGTTGTTATTGTTTATTTCACGTTGTTGTTGTTGTTGTTATTGTTGTTGTTGTTGTTTATTTAACGTTGTTGCTGTTGTTTTTTTTGACGTTGTTGTTGTTATTTGACGTTGTTATTGTTGTTGTATTTGTTGTTGTTGTTGTTGTTGTTTATTTGACGTTGTTGTTGTTGTTGTTTATTTGACGTTATTGTTGTTGTTTATTTGACGTTGTTATTGTTTATGTTGTTGTTGTTTATTTGACATTGTTGTTGTTGTTGACGTTGTTGTTGTTGTTGTTTTTTATTTTACGTTTTTGTTGTTGTTGTTAATGTTGTTGACATTGTTGTTGTTGTTTTTATTGTTTATTTGACGTTGTTATTGTTGGGGTTGTTGTTGTTGTTTATTTGACATTGTTGTTGTTGTTGTTTATTTGACGTTGTTGTTGTTGTTGTTGTTGTTGTTTATTTGACGTTGTTGTTGTTGTTGTTGTTGTTTATTTGACATTGTTGTTGCTGTTGTTGACGTTGTTGTTGTTGTTGTTAAATGACGTTGTTGTTGTTGTTTATTTGACATTGTTGTTGTTGTTTTTTATTTGACGTTGTTGTTGTTGACGTTGTTGTTGTTGTTGTTGTTTATTTGACATTGTTGTTGTTGTTTCTGTTGTTGACGTTGTTGTTGTTTATTTAACGTTGTTGTTGTTATTTGACGTTGTTGTTGTTGTTGTTGTATTTGTTGTTGTTGTTGTTGTTTATTTGACGTTGTTGTTGTTGTTTATTTGACGTTATTGTTGTTGTTTATTTGATGTTGTTATTGTTGTTGTTGTTCTTATTTATTTGACGTTGTTGTTGTTGTTGACGTTGTTGTTGTTGTTGTTTATTTGACATTGTTGTTGTTGTTGTTTACTTGACGTTGTTAATGTTGTATACATTGTTGTTGTTGTTTTTGTTGTGTATTTGACGTTGTTGTTATTGTTTATTTGACATTGTTATTGTTGTTGACGGTGTTGTTGTTGTTATTGTTGTTGACGTTGTTATTGTTGTTGTTTATTTGACGTTGTTGTTGTTGTTTATTTGACGTTGTTGTTGTTATTTGACGTTGTTGTTGTTGTTGTTGTATTTGTTGTTGTTGTTGTTTATTCGACGTTGTTGTTGTTGTTTATTTGACGTTATTGTTGTTGTTTATTTGACGTTGTTATTGTTGTTGTTGTTCTTATTTATTTGACGTTGTTGTTGTTGTTGACGTTGTTGTTGTTGTTGTTTATTTGACATTGTTGTTGTTGTTGTTTACCTGACGTTGTTAATGTTGTATACATTGTTGTTGTTGTTTTTGTTGTTTATTTGACGTTGTTGTTGTTGTTGTTTATTTGACATTGTTATTGTTGTTGACGGTGTTGTTGTTGTTGTTGTTGTTGTTTATTTGACATTGTTGTTGTTGTTGTTGTTGACGTTGTTGTTGTTTATTTGACGTTGTTGTTGTTGTTGTTTATTTGACGTTGTTGTTGTTGTTGTTGTTTATTTGACGTTGTTGTTGTTGTTTATTTAACGTTGTTGTTGTTGTTTATTTGACGATGTTGTTGTTGTTGTTGTTGTTTATTTGACATTGTTATTGTTGTTATTGTTTATTTGACGTTGTTGTTGTTGACGTTGTTGTTGTTGTTGTTTATTTGATGTTGTTGTTGTTGTTGACATAGTTGTTGTTGTTTATTTCACGTTGTTGTTTTTGTTGTTGACGTTATTGTTTATTTGACGTTGTAGTTGTTGTTTATTTGACGTTGTTGTTGTTGTTGACGTTGTTGTTGTTGTTTTTTATTTGACGTTGTTGTTGTTGTTGACGTTGTTGTTGTTGTTTATTTGACATTGTTGTTGTTGTTTTTTATTTGGCATTGTTGTTGTTGACGTTGTTGTTGTTGTTGTTGTTGTTGTTTATTTGACATTGTTGTTGTTGTTGTTTATTTGACATTGTTGTTGTTGTTTCTGTTGTTGACGTTGTTGTTGTTGTTCTTTATTTGACGTTGTTGTTGTTTATTTGACGTTGTTATTGTTGTTGTTGTTTATTTGATGTTGTTTTAATTGTTGTTATTGTTTATTTCACGTTGTTGTTGTTGTTGTTATTGTTGTTGTTGTTGTTTATTTAACGTTGTTGCTGTTGTTTTTTTTGACGTTGTTGTTGTTATTTGACGTTGTTATTGTTGATGTATTTGTTATTGTTGTTGTTGTTGTTTATTTGACGTTGTTGTTGTTGTTGTTTATTTGACGTTGTTATTGTTTATGTTGTTGTTGTTTATTTGACATTGTTGTTGTTGTTGACGTTGTTGTTATTGTTGTTATTTATTTTACGTTTTTGTTGTTGTTGTTTATTTGATGTTGTTAATGTTGTTGACATTGTTGTTGTTGTTTTTATTGTTTATTTGACGTTGTTATTGTTGGGGTTGTTGTTGTTGTTTATTTGACATTGTTGTTGTTGTTTATTTGACGTTGTTGTTGTTGTTGTTGTTGTTGTTTATTTGACGTTGTTGTTGTTGTTGTTGTTGTTTATTTGACATTGTTGTTGTTGTTGTTGACGTTGTTGTTGTTGTTGTTAAATGACGTTGTTGTTGTTGTTTATTTGACATTGTTGTTGTTGTTTTTTATTTGACGTTGTTGTTGTTGACGTTGTTGTTGTTGTTTATTTGACATTGTTGTTGTTGTTTCTGTTGTTGACGTTGTTGTTGTTTATTTGACGTTGTTGTTGTTGTTGTTCTTTATTTGACATTGTTGTTGTTTATTTGACGTTGTTGTTGTTTATTTGACGTTGTTGATGTTGACGTTGTTTTGTTATTGTTTATTTGACATTGTTGTTGTTGTTTATTTGACGTAGTTGTTGTTGTTGACGTTGTTGTTGTTGTTGATGTTGTTGTGTTTTTTGTTGTTGTTTATTTGACGTTGTTGTTGTTGTTTATTTAACGTTGTTGTTGTTGTTTATTTGACGTTGTTGTTGTTGTTGTTTATTTGACGTTGTTGTTGTTGTTGTTGTGATTGTTGTTGTTGTTGTTTATTTGACGTTGTTGTTGTTGTTGTTTATTTGACGTTGTTGTTGTTGTTGTATATTTGATGTTGTTGTTGTTGTTGACGTTGTTGTTGTTTATTTGACGTTGTTGTTGTTGTTGTTTATTTGACGTTGTTGTTGTTGTTGTTGTTTATTTGACGTTGTTGTTGTTGTTTACTTGACGTTGTTGTGGTTATTGACATTGTTGTTGTTGTTTATTTGATGTTGTTGTTGTTAACATAGTTGTTGTTGTTGTTTATTTGACGTTGTTGTTGTTGTTGTTGTTGTTTATTTGACTTTGTTGTTGTTTATTTGACGTTGTTATTGTTGTTGTTGTTGTTTATTTGATGTTGTTTTAGTTGTTGTTATTGTTTATTTCACGTTGTTGTTGTTGTTGTTATTGTTGTTGTTGTTGTTTATTTAACGTTGTTGCTGTTGTTTTTTTTGACGTTGTTGTTGTTATTTGACGTTGTTATTGTTGTTGTATTTGTTGTTGTTGTTGTTGTTGTTTATTTGACGTTGTTGTTGTTGTTGTTTATTTGACGTTATTGTTGTTGTTTATTTGACGTTGTTATTGTTTATGTTGTTGTTGTTTATTTGACATTGTTGTTGTTGTTGACGTTGTTGTTGTTGTTATTTATTTTACATTTTTGTGGTTGTTGTTAATGTTGTTGACATTGTTGTTGTTGTTTTTATTGTTTATTTGACGTTGTTATTGTTGGGGTTGTTGTTGTTGTTTATTTGACATTGTTGTTGTTGTTTATTTGACGTTGTTGTTGTTGTTGTTGATGTTGTTGTTTATTTGACGTTGTTGTTGTTGTTGTTGTTGTTTATTTGACATTGTTGTTGTTGTTGTTGACGTTGTTGTTGTTGTTGTTAAATGACGTTGTTGTTGTTGTTGTTTATTTGACATTGTTGTTGTTGTTGTTGACGTTGTTGTTGTTGTTGTTAAATGTCGTTGTTGTTGTTGTTGTTTATTTGACATTGTTGTTGTTGTTTTTTATTTGACGTTGTTGTTGTTGACGTTGTTGTTGTTGTTGTTGTTATTTATTTGACATTGTTGTTGTTGTTTCTGTTGTTGACGTTGTTGTTGTTTATTTGACGTTGTTGTTGTTGTTGTTCTTTATTTGACGTTATTGTTGTTTATTTGACGTTGTTGTTGTTTATTTGACGTTGTTGTTGTTGACGTTGTTTTATTATTGTTTATTTGACATTATTGTTGTTGTTTATTTGACGTAGTTGTTGTTGTTGACGTTGTTGTTGTTGTTGATGTTGTTGTGTTTTTTGTTGTTGTTTATTTGACGTTGTTGTTGTTGTTTATTTAACGTTGTTGTTGTTGTTTATTTGACGTTGTTGTTGTTGTTGTTGTTTATTTGACGTTGTTGTTGTTGTTGTTGTGATTGTTGTTGTTGTTGTTTATTTGACGTTGTTGTTGTTGTTGTTGTTGTTTATTTGACGTTGTTGTTGTTGTTGTTATTGTATATTTGATGTTGTTGTTGTTGTTGACGTTGTTGTTGTTTATTTGACGTTGTTGTTGTTGTTGTTTATTTGACGTTGTTGTTGTTGTTGTTTATTTGACGTTGTTGTTGTTGTTGTTGTTTACTTGACGTTGTTGTGGTTATTGACATTGTTGTTGTTGTTTATTTGATGTTGTTGTTGTTGTTAACATAGTTGTTGTTGTTGTTTATTTGACGTTGTTGTTGTTGTTGTTGTTTATTTGACGTTGTTGTTGTTGTTGTTGTTGTTGTTTATTTGACATTGTTAATGTTGTTGACGTTGTTGTTGTTGTTGTTGTTTATTTGACGTTGTTAATGTTGTTGACGTTGTTGATGTTGTTGTTTATTTCACGTTGTTGTTGTTGTTATTATTGTTGTTGTTTTTGTTGTTTATTTGACGTTGTTGTTATTTATTTGACATTGTTGTTGTTCTTGTTTTTTATTTGACGTTGTTGTTGTTGTTGTTTATTTGATGTT
This sequence comes from Vicia faba, assembly GCA_948472305.1. Classification (NCBI taxonomy): domain Eukaryota; kingdom Viridiplantae; phylum Streptophyta; class Magnoliopsida; order Fabales; family Fabaceae; genus Vicia; species Vicia faba. Next base: position 315,506,027 of record OX451739.1, on the reverse strand, counting down.
TTTGTTTATTTGACGTTGTTGTTGTTGTTTATTTGACGTTTTGTTGTTGTTGTTTATTTGACGTTGTTGTTGTTAACGTTGTTGTTGTTATTGTTTATTTGACGTTGTTGTTGTTTATTTGACGTAGTTATTGTTGTTGTTTATTTGACATTGTTGTTGTTGTTTATTTGACATTATTGTTGTTGTTTATTTGACGTTGTTATTGTTGTTGTTATTGTTTATTTGACGTTGTTGTTGTTGTTGATGTTGTTGTTGTTGTTGTTTATTTGACGTTGTTGTTGTTGTTGTTTACTTGACATTGTTAATGTTGTTGACATTGTTATTGTTGTTGTTGTTGTTTATTTGACGTAGTTGTTGTTGCTGTTGTTTATTTGACGTTGTTAATGTTGTTGACGTTGTTGATGTTGTTGTTTATTTGACGTTGTTGTTGTTGTTGTTATTATTGTTGTTGTTTTTGTTGTTTATTTGACGTTGTTGTTGTTGTTGACGTTGTTGTTGTTGTTTATTTGACGTTGTTGTTGTTGACGTTGTTGTTGTTGTTGTTGACGTTGTTGTTGTTATTGTTTATTTGACGTTGTTGTTGTTGTTGTTTATTTGACGTAGTTGTTGTTGTTGACGTTGTTGTTGTTGTTGATGTTGTTGTGTTTTTTGTTGTTGTTTATTTGACGTTGTTGTTGTTGTTTATTTAACGTTGTTGTTGTTGTTTATTTGACGTTGTTGTTGTTGTTGTTTATTTGACGTTGTTGTTGTTGTTGTTGTGATTGTTGTTGTTGTTGTTTATTTGACGTTGTTGTTGTTGTTGTATATTTGATGTTGTTGTTGTTGTTGTTGACGTTGTTGTTGTTTATTTGACGTTGTTGTTGTTGTTTATTTGACGTTGTTGTTGTTGTTGTTTATTTGACGTTGTTGTTGTTGTTGTTGTTTACTTGACGTTGTTGTGGTTATTGACATTGTTGTTGTTGTTGTTGTTGACATAGTTGTTGTTGTTGTTTATTTGACGTTGTTGTTGTTGTTGTTGTTGTTTATTTGATGTTGTTGTTGTTGTTGACGTTGTTCTTATTGTTGTTGTTGTTGTTATTGTTTATTTGACGTTGTTGTTGTTGTTGTTGTTGTTGTTTATTTGACGTTGTTAATGTTGTTGACGTTGTTGTTGTTGTTTATTTGACATTATTGTTGTTGTTGTTGTTGACGTTGTTGTTGTTTATTTGACGTTGTTGTTGTTGTTGTTGTTTATTTGACGTTGTTGTTGTTGTTGTTTA
>OX451739.1:315499768-315502268 GCA_948472305.1 Vicia faba | reverse complement strand
TGTTGTTTATTTGACATTGTTGTTGTTGTTTCTGTTGTTGACGTTGTTGTTGTTTATTTGACGTTGTTGTTGTTATTTGACGTTGTTGTTGTTGTTGTTGTATTTGTTGTTGTTGTTGTTGTTTATTTGACGTTGTTGTTGTTGTTTATTTGACGTTATTGTTGTTGTTTATTTGATGTTGTTATTGTTGTTGTTGTTCTTGTTTATTTGACGTTGTTGTTGTTGTTGACGTTGTTGTTGTTGTTGTTTATTTGACATTGTTGTTGTTGTTGTTTACTTGACGTTGTTAATGTTGTATACATTGTTGTTGTTGTTTTTGTTGTGTATTTGACGTTGTTGTTGTTGTTTATTTGACATTGTTATTGTTGTTGACGGTGTTGTTGTTGTTATTGTTGTTGACGTTGTTATTGTTGTTGTTTATTTGACGTTGTTATTGTTGTTTATTTGACGTTGTTGTTGTTATTTGACGTTGTTGTTGTTGTTGTTGTATTTGTTGTTGTTGTTGTTTATTTGACGTTGTTGTTGTTGTTTATTTGACGTTATTGTTGTTGTTTATTTGACGTTGTTATTGTTGTTCTTGTTCTTGTTTATTTGACGTTGTTGTTGTTGTTGACGTTGTTGTTGTTGTTGTTTATTTGACATTGTTGTTGTTGTTGTTTACTTGACGTTGTTAATGTTGTATACATTGTTGTTGTTGTTTTTGTTGTTTATTTGACGTTGTTGTTGTTGTTTATTTGACATTGTTATTGTTGTTGACGGTGTTGTTGTTGTTGTTGTTGTTGTTGTTTATTTGACATTGTTGTTGTTGTTGTTGTTGACGTTGTTGTTGTTTATTTGACGTTGTTGTTGTTGTTGTTGTTTATTTGACGTTGTTGTTGTTGTTGTTGTTGTTTATTTGACTTTGTTGTTGTTGTTTATTTGACGTTGTTGTTGTTGTTTATTTGACGATGTTGTTGTTGTTGTTGTTGTTTATTTGACATTGTTATTGTTGTTATTGTTTATTTGACGTTGTTGTTGTTGACGTTGTTGTTGTTGTTGTTGTTTATTTGATGTTGTTGTTGTTGACATAGTTGTTGTTGTTTATTTCATGTTGTTGTTGTTGTTGTTGACGTTATTGTTTATTTGACGTTGTTGTTGTTGTTTATTTGACGTTGTTGTTGTTGTTGACGTTGTTGTTGTTGTTTTTTATTTGACGTTGTTGTTGTTGTTGACGTTGTTGTTGTTGTTTATTTGACATTGTTGTTGTTGTTTTTTATTTGGCATTGTTGTTGTTGACGTTGTTGTTGTTGTTGTTGTTGTTGTTGTTTATTTGACATTGTTGTTGTTGTTGTTTATTTGACATTGTTGTTGTTGTTTCTGTTGTTGTTGTTGTTCTTTATTTGACGTTGTTGTTGTTTATTTGACGTTGTTATTGTTGTTGTTGTTTATTTGATGTTGTTTTAGTTGTTGTTATTGTTTATTTCACGTTGTTGTTGTTGTTGTTATTGTTGTTGTTGTTGTTTATTTAACGTTGTTGCTGTTGTTTTTTTTTTGACGTTGTTGTTGTTATTTGACGTTGTTATTGTTGTTGTATTTGTTATTGTTGTTGTTGTTGTTTATTTAACGTTGTTGTTGTTGTTGTTTATTTGACGTTATTGTTGTTGTTTATTTGACGTTGTTATTGTTTATGTTGTTGTTGTTTATTTGACATTGTTGTTGTTGTTGACGTTGTTGTTATTGTTGTTATTTATTTTACGTTTTTGTTGTTGTTGTTTATTTGATGTTGTTAATGTTGTTGACATTGTTGTTGTTGTTTTTATTGTTTATTTGACGTTGTTATTGTTGGGGTTGTTGTTGTTGTTTATTTGACATTGTTGTTGTTGTTTATTTGACGTTGTTGTTGTTGTTGTTGTTGTTGTTTATTTGACGTTGTTGTTGTTGTTGTTGTTTATTTGACATTGTTGTTGTTGTTGTTGTTGTTGTTGTTGTTAAATGACGTTGTTGTTGTTGTTTATTTGACATTGTTGTTGTTGTTTTTTATTTGACGTTGTTGTTGTTGACGTTGTTGTTGTTGTTTATTTGACATTGTTGTTGTTGTTTCTGTTGTTGACGTTGTTGTTGTTTATTTGACGTTGTTGTTGTTGTTGTTCTTTATTTGACATTGTTGTTGTTTATTTGATGTTGTTGTTGTTTATTTGACGTTGTTGTTGTTGACGTTGTTTTGTTATTGTTTATTTGACATTGTTGTTGTTGTTTATTTGACGTAGTTGTTGTTGTTGACGTTGTTGTTGTTGTTGATGTTGTTGTGTTTTTTGTTGTTGTTTATTTGACGTTGTTGTTGTTGTTTATTTAACGTTGTTGTTGTTGTTTATTTGACGTTGTTGTTGTTGTTGTTTATTTGACGTTGTTGTTGTTGTCGTTGTGATTGTTGTTGTTGTTGTTTATTTGACGTTGTTGTTGTTGTTGTTGTTTATTTGACGTTGTTGTTGTTGTTGTTGTATATTTGATGTTGTTCTTGTTG
>OX451739.1:315494768-315497268 GCA_948472305.1 Vicia faba | reverse complement strand
TTGTTTATTTCATGTTGTTGTTGTTGTTGTTGACGTTATTGTTTATTTGACGTTGTTGTTGTTGTTTATTTGACGTTGTTGTTGTTGTTGACGTTGTTGTTGTTGTTTTTTATTTGACGTTGTTGTTGTTGTTGACGTTGTTGTTGTTGTTTATTTGACATTGTTGTTGTTGTTTTTTATTTGGCATTGTTGTTGTTGACGTTGTTGTTGTTGTTGTTGTTGTTGTTGTTTATTTGACATTGTTGTTGTTGTTGTTTATTTGACATTGTTGTTGTTGTTTCTGTTGTTGTTGTTGTTCTTTATTTGACGTTGTTGTTGTTTATTTGACGTTGTTATTGTTGTTGTTGTTTATTTGATGTTGTTTTAGTTGTTGTTATTGTTTATTTCACGTTGTTGTTGTTGTTGTTATTGTTGTTGTTGTTGTTTATTTAACGTTGTTGCTGTTGTTTTTTTTTTGACGTTGTTGTTGTTATTTGACGTTGTTATTGTTGTTGTATTTGTTATTGTTGTTGTTGTTGTTTATTTAACGTTGTTGTTGTTGTTGTTTATTTGACGTTATTGTTGTTGTTTATTTGACGTTGTTATTGTTTATGTTGTTGTTGTTTATTTGACATTGTTGTTGTTGTTGACGTTGTTGTTATTGTTGTTATTTATTTTACGTTTTTGTTGTTGTTGTTTATTTGATGTTGTTAATGTTGTTGACATTGTTGTTGTTGTTTTTATTGTTTATTTGACGTTGTTATTGTTGGGGTTGTTGTTGTTGTTTATTTGACATTGTTGTTGTTGTTTATTTGACGTTGTTGTTGTTGTTGTTGTTGTTGTTGTTTATTTGACGTTGTTGTTGTTGTTGTTGTTTATTTGACATTGTTGTTGTTGTTGTTGTTGTTGTTGTTGTTAAATGACGTTGTTGTTGTTGTTTATTTGACATTGTTGTTGTTGTTTTTTATTTGACGTTGTTGTTGTTGACGTTGTTGTTGTTGTTTATTTGACATTGTTGTTGTTGTTTCTGTTGTTGACGTTGTTGTTGATTATTTGACGTTGTTGTTGTTGTTGTTCTTTATTTGACATTGTTGTTGTTTATTTGATGTTGTTGTTGTTTATTTGACGTTGTTGTTGTTGACGTTGTTTTGTTATTGTTTATTTGACATTGTTGTTGTTGTTTATTTGACGTAGTTGTTGTTGTTGACGTTGTTGTTGTTGTTGATGTTGTTGTGTTTTTTGTTGTTGTTTATTTGACGTTGTTGTTGTTGTTTATTTAACGTTGTTGTTGTTGTTTATTTGACGTTGTTGTTGTTGTTGTTTATTTGACGTTGTTGTTGTTGTTGTTGTTGTGATTGTTGTTGTTGTTGTTTATTTGACGTTGTTGTTGTTGTTGTTTATTTGACGTTGTTGTTGTTGTTGTTGTATATTTGATGTTGTTCTTGTTGTTGACGTTGTTGTTGTTTATTTGACGTTGTTGTTGTTGTTGTTGTTTATTTGACGTTGTTGTTGTTGTTGTTTATTTGACGTTGTTGTTGTTGTTGTTTACTTGACGTTGTTGTGGTTATTGACATTGTTGTTGTTGTTTATTTGATGTTGTTGTTGTTGTTGTTTATTTGACGTTGTTGTTGTTGTTGTTATTGTTTATTTGATGTTGTTGTTGTTTATTTGACGTTGTTATTGTTGTTGTTGTTGTTTATTTGATGTTGTTTTAGTTGTTGTTATTGTTTATTTCACGTTGTTGTTGTTGTTGTTATTGTTGTTGTTGTTGTTTATTTAACGTTGTTGCTGTTGTTTTTTTTGACGTTGTTGTTGTTATTTGACGTTGTTATTGTTGTTGTATTTGTTGTTGTTGTTGTTGTTGTTTATTTGACGTTGTTGTTGTTGTTGTTGTTTATTTGACGTTATTGTTGTTGTTTATTTGACGTTGTTATTGTTTATGTTGTTGTTGTTTATTTGACATTGTTGTTGTTGACGTTGTTGTTGTTGTTATTTATTTTACGTTTTTGTTGTTGTTGTTAATGTTGTTGACATTGTTGTTGTTGTTTTTATTGTTTATTTGACGTTGTTATTGTTGGGGTTGTTGTTGTTGTTTATTTGACATTGTTTTTGTTGTTTATTTGACGTTGTTGTTGTTGTTGTTGTTGTTGTTGTTTATTTGACGTTGTTGTTGTTGTTGTTGTTGTTGTTGACGTTGTTGTTGTTGTTGTTAAATGACGTTGTTGTTGTTGTTGTTTATTTGACATTGTTGTTGTTGTTGTTGACGTTGTTGTTGTTGTTGTTAAATGACGTTGTTGTTGTTGTTGTTTATTTGACATTGTTGTTGTTGTTTTTTATTTGACGTTGTTGTTGTTGACGTTGTTGTTGTTGTTGTTGTTGTTTATTTGACATTGTTGTTGTTGTTTCTGTTGTTGACGTTGTTGTTGTTTATTTTACGTTGTTGTTGTTGTTGTTCTTTATTTGACGTTGTTGTTGTTTATTTGACGTTGTTGTTGTTTATTTGACGTTGTTGTTGTTGACG
>OX451739.1:315484768-315489768 GCA_948472305.1 Vicia faba | reverse complement strand
TGTTGTTGTTTATTTGACGTTGTTGTTGTTGTTTATATGACGTTGTTGTTGTTGACATTGTTGCTGTTGTTTATTTGACGTTTATTTAACGTTCTTGTTGTTGTTGTTGTTTATTTGACGTTGTTGTTGTTTATTTGACGTTGTTGTTGTTTATTTGACGTTTATTTAACGTTCTTGTTGTTGTTGTTGTTGTGATTGTTGTTGTTGTTGTTTATTTGACGTTGTTGTTGTTGTTGTTGTTTATTTGACGTTGTTGTTGTTGTTGTATATTTGATGTTGTTGTTGTTGTTGACGTTGTTGTTGTTTATTTGACGTTGTTGTTGTTGTTTATTTGACGTTGTTGTTGTTGTTTATTTGACGTTGTTGTTGTTGTTGTTGTTTACTTGACGTTGTTGTGGTTATTGACATTGTTGTTGTTGTTTATTTGATGTTGTTGTTGTTGTTAACATAGTTGTTGTTGTTGTTTATTTGACGTTGTTGTTGTTGTTGTTGTTTATTTGACGTTGTTGTTGTTGTTGACGTTGTTGTTATTGTTGTTGTTGTTGTTGTTTATTTGACGTTGTTGTTGTTGTTGTTGTTGTTTATTTGACATTGTTAATGTTGTTGACGTTGTTGTTGTTGTTGTTGTTTATTTGACGTTGTTAATGTTGTTGACGTTGTTGATGTTGTTGTTTATTTGACGTTGTTGTTGTTGTTTATTTGACGTTGTTGTTGTTATTTGACGTTGTTGTTGTTGTTGTTGTATTTGTTGTTGTTGTTGTTTATTTGACGTTGTTGTTGTTGTTTATTTGACGTTATTGTTGTTGTTTATTTGACGTTGTTATTGTTGTTCTTGTTCTTGTTTATTTGACGTTGTTGTTGTTGTTGACGTTGTTGTTGTTGTTGTTTATTTGACATTGTTGTTGTTGTTGTTTACTTGACGTTGTTAATGTTGTATACATTGTTGTTGTTGTTTTTGTTGTTTATTTGACGTTGTTGTTGTTATTTATTTGACATTGTTATTGTTGTTGACGGTGTTGTTGTTGTTGTTGTTGTTGTTTATTTGACATTGTTGTTGTTGTTGTTGTTGACGTTGTTGTTGTTTATTTGACGTTGTTGTTGTTGTTGTTGTTTATTTGACGTTGTTGTTGTTGTTGTTGTTGTTTATTTGACGTTGTTGTTGTTGTTTATTTGACGTTGTTGTTGTTGTTTATTTGACGATGTTGTTGTTGTTGTTGTTTATTTGACATTGTTATTGTTGTTATTGTTTATTTGACGTTGTTGTTGTTGACGTTGTTGTTGTTGTTGTTTATTTGATGTTGTTGTTGTTGACATAGTTGTTGTTGTTTATTTCATGTTGTTGTTGTTGTTGTTGACGTTATTGTTTATTTGACGTTGTTGTTGTTGTTTATTTGACGTTGTTGTTGTTGTTGACGTTGTTGTTGTTGTTTTTTATTTGACGTTGTTGTTGTTGTTGACGTTGTTGTTGTTGTTTATTTGACATTGTTGTTGTTGTTTTTTATTTGGCATTGTTGTTGTTGACGTTGTTGTTGTTGTTGTTGTTGTTGTTGTTTATTTGACATTGTTGTTGTTGTTGTTTATTTGACATTGTTGTTGTTGTTTCTGTTGTTGTTGTTGTTCTTTATTTGACGTTGTTGTTGTTTATTTGACGTTGTTATTGTTGTTGTTGTTTATTTGATGTTGTTTTAGTTGTTGTTATTGTTTATTTCACGTTGTTGTTGTTGTTGTTATTGTTGTTGTTGTTGTTTATTTAACGTTGTTGCTGTTGTTTTTTTTTTGACGTTGTTGTTGTTATTTGACGTTGTTATTGTTGTTGTATTTGTTATTGTTGTTGTTGTTGTTTATTTAACGTTGTTGTTGTTGTTGTTTATTTGACGTTATTGTTGTTGTTTATTTGACGTTGTTATTGTTTATGTTGTTGTTGTTTATTTGACATTGTTGTTGTTGTTGACGTTGTTGTTATTGTTGTTATTTATTTTACGTTTTTGTTGTTGTTGTTTATTTGATGTTGTTAATGTTGTTGACATTGTTGTTGTTGTTTTTATTGTTTATTTGACGTTGTTATTGTTGGGGTTGTTGTTGTTGTTTATTTGACATTGTTGTTGTTGTTTATTTGACGTTGTTGTTGTTGTTGTTGTTGTTGTTTATTTGACGTTGTTGTTGTTGTTGTTGTTTATTTGACATTGTTGTTGTTGTTGTTGTTGTTGTTGTTGTTGTTAAATGACGTTGTTGTTGTTGTTTATTTGACATTGTTGTTGTTGTTTTTTATTTGACGTTGTTGTTGTTGACGTTGTTGTTGTTGTTTATTTGACATTGTTGTTGTTGTTTCTGTTGTTGACGTTGTTGTTGATTATTTGACGTTGTTGTTGTTGTTGTTCTTTATTTGACATTGTTGTTGTTTATTTGATGTTGTTGTTGTTTATTTGACGTTGTTGTTGTTGACGTTGTTTTGTTATTGTTTATTTGACATTGTTGTTGTTGTTTATTTGACGTAGTTGTTGTTGTTGACGTTGTTGTTGTTGTTGATGTTGTTGTGTTTTTTGTTGTTGTTTATTTGACGTTGTTGTTGTTGTTTATTTAACGTTGTTGTTGTTGTTTATTTGACGTTGTTGTTGTTGTTGTTTATTTGACGTTGTTGTTGTTGTTGTTGTTGTGATTGTTGTTGTTGTTGTTTATTTGACGTTGTTGTTGTTGTTGTTTATTTGACGTTGTTGTTGTTGTTGTTGTATATTTGATGTTGTTCTTGTTGTTGACGTTGTTGTTGTTTATTTGACGTTGTTGTTGTTGTTGTTGTTTATTTGACGTTGTTGTTGTTGTTGTTTATTTGACGTTGTTGTTGTTGTTGTTTACTTGACGTTGTTGTGGTTATTGACATTGTTGTTGTTGTTTATTTGATGTTGTTGTTGTTGTTGTTTATTTGACGTTGTTGTTGTTGTTGTTATTGTTTATTTGATGTTGTTGTTGTTTATTTGACGTTGTTATTGTTGTTGTTGTTGTTTATTTGATGTTGTTTTAGTTGTTGTTATTGTTTATTTCACGTTGTTGTTGTTGTTGTTATTGTTGTTGTTGTTGTTTATTTAACGTTGTTGCTGTTGTTTTTTTTGACGTTGTTGTTGTTATTTGACGTTGTTATTGTTGTTGTATTTGTTGTTGTTGTTGTTGTTGTTTATTTGACGTTGTTGTTGTTGTTGTTGTTTATTTGACGTTATTGTTGTTGTTTATTTGACGTTGTTATTGTTTATGTTGTTGTTGTTTATTTGACATTGTTGTTGTTGACGTTGTTGTTGTTGTTATTTATTTTACGTTTTTGTTGTTGTTGTTAATGTTGTTGACATTGTTGTTGTTGTTTTTATTGTTTATTTGACGTTGTTATTGTTGGGGTTGTTGTTGTTGTTTATTTGACATTGTTTTTGTTGTTTATTTGACGTTGTTGTTGTTGTTGTTGTTGTTGTTTATTTGACGTTGTTGTTGTTGTTGTTGTTGTTGTTGTTGACGTTGTTGTTGTTGTTGTTAAATGACGTTGTTGTTGTTGTTGTTTATTTGACATTGTTGTTGTTGTTGTTGACGTTGTTGTTGTTGTTGTTAAATGACGTTGTTGTTGTTGTTGTTTATTTGACATTGTTGTTGTTGTTTTTTATTTGACGTTGTTGTTGTTGACGTTGTTGTTGTTGTTGTTGTTGTTTATTTGACATTGTTGTTGTTGTTTCTGTTGTTGACGTTGTTGTTGTTTATTTTACGTTGTTGTTGTTGTTGTTCTTTATTTGACGTTGTTGTTGTTTATTTGACGTTGTTGTTGTTTATTTGACGTTGTTGTTGTTGACGTTGTTTTGTTATTGTTTATTTGACATTGTTGTTGTTGTTTATTTGACGTAGTTGTTGTTGTTGACGTTGTTGTTGTTGTTGATGTTGTTGTGTTTTTTGTTGTTGTTTATTTGACGTTGTTGTTGTTGTTTATTTAACGTTGTTGTTGTTGTTTATTTGACGTTGTTGTTGTTGTTGTTGTTTATTTGACCTTGTTGTTGTTGTTGTTGTTGTGATTGTTGTTGTTGTTGTTTATTTGACGTTGTTGTTGTTGTTGTTGTTTATTTGACGTTGTTGTTGTTGTTGTATATTTGATGTTGTTGTTGTTGTTGACGTTGTTGTTGTTTATTTGACGTTGTTGTTGTTGTTGTTTATTTGACGTTGTTGTTGTTGTTGTTGTTGTTTATTTGACGTTGTTGTTGTTGTTGTTTACTTGACGTTGTTGTGGTTATTGACATTGTTGTTGTTGTTTATTTGATGTTGTTGTTGTTGTTAACATAGTTGTTGTTGTTGTTTATTTGACGTTGTTGTTGTTGTTGTTGTTTATTTGACGTTGTTGTTGTTGTTGACGTTGTTGTTATTGTTGTTGTTGTTGTTGTTTATTTGACGTTGTTGTTGTTGTTGTTGTTGTTTATTTGACATTGTTAATGTTGTTGACGTTGTTGTTGTTGTTGTTGTTTATTTGACGTTGTTAATGTTGTTGACGTTGTTGATGTTGTTGTTTATTTCACGTTGTTGTTGTTGTTATTATTGTTGTTGTTTTTGTTGTTTATTTGACGTTGTTGTTGTTATTTATTTGACATTGTTGTTGTTCTTGTTTTTTATTTGACGTTGTTGTTGTTGTTGTTTATTTGATGTTTTTGTTTATTTGACGTTGTTGTTGTTGTTTATTTGACGTTTTGTTGTTGTTGTTTATTTGACGTTGTTGTTGTTGACGTTGTTGTTGTTATTGTTTATTTGACGTTGTTGTTGTTTATTTGACGTAGTTGTTGTTGTTGTTTATTTGACATTGTTGTTGTTGTTTATTTGACGTTATTGTTGTTGTTTATTTGACGTTGTTATTGTTGTTGTTATTGTTTATTTGACGTTGTTGTTGTTGTTGATGTTGTTGTTGTTGTTGTTTATTTGACGTTGTTGTTGTTGTTGTTTACTTGACATTGTTAATGTTGTTGACATTGTTATTGTTGTTGTTGTTGTTT
>OX451739.1:315469768-315479768 GCA_948472305.1 Vicia faba | reverse complement strand
GATTGTTGTTGTTGTTGTTTATTTGACGTTGTTGTTGTTGTTTATTTGACGTTATTGTTGTTGTTTATTTGACGTTGTTGTTGTTGCTTATTTGACGTTGTTGTTATTATTGTTGTTTATTTGACGTTGTTGTTGCTGTTGTTTATTTGACGTTGTTGTTGTATTTGTTGTTTATTTGACGTTGTTGTTGTTGTTTATTTGACGTTGTTGTTGACGTTGTTGTTGTTGTTTATTTGACGTTGTTAATGTTGTTGACGTTGTTGTTGTTGTTGTTGTTTATTTGACGTTGTTAATGTTGTTAACGTTGTTGTTGTTGTTTATTTGACATTTTTGTTGTTGTTGATGTTGTTGTTGTTTATGTTGTTGTTTATTTGACGTTGTTGTTGTTTTTTTTTGACGTTGTTATTGTTGTTTATTTGACGTTGTTTTTGTTATTTGACGTTGTTGTTGTTGTATTTGTTGTTGTTGTTGTTGCTTATTTGACGTTGTTGTTGTTGTTGTTGTTGTTTATTTGACGTTGTTATTGTTGTTGTTGTTTATTTGATGTTGTTTTAGTTGTTGTTGTTGTTTATTTCACGTTGTTGTTATTGTTGTTATTGTTGTTGTTGTTGTTTATTTAACGTTGTTGCTGTTGTTTTTTTGACGTTGTTGTTGTTATTTGACGTTGTTATTGTTGTTGTATTTGTTGTTGTTGTTGTTGTTGTTGTTGTTGTTTATTTGACGTTGTTGTTGTTGTTGTTGTTTATTTGACGTTATTGTTGTTTTTTATTTGACGTTGTTATTGTTGTTGTTGTTGTTGTTTATTTGACATTGTTGTTGTTGTTGACGTTGTTGTTGTTGTTATTTATTTTACGTTTTTGTTGTTGTTGTTTATTTGATGTTGTTAATGTTGTTGACATTGTTGTTGTTGTTTTTATTGTTTATTTGACGTTTTTATTATTGGTGTTGTTGTTGTTGTTTATTTGACGTTGTTGTTGTTGTTTATTTGACATTGATGTTGTTTTAGTTGTTGTTGTTTATTTGACGTTGTTGTTGTTTATTTCATGTTGTTGTTGTTGTTGTTTATTTAACGTTGTTGTTGTTGTTGTTGTTTTGACGTTGTTGTTGTTATTTGACGTTGTTTTTGTTGTTGTATTTGTTGTTGTTGTTGTTGTTGTTTATTTGACGTTGTTGTTGTTGTTGTTTATTTGACGTTATTGTTGTTGTCGACGTTGTTGTTGTTGTTGTTTATTTTACGTTGTTGTTGTTTATTTGACGTTTTTCTTGTTGTTGTTTATTTGACGTTGTTGTTGTTGTTGTTGTTGTTGTTTATTTGACGTTGTTGTTGTTGTTGTTTATTTGACGTTGTTGTTGTTGTTTATATGACGTTGTTGTTGTTGACATTGTTGCTGTTGTTTATTTGACGTTTATTTAACGTTCTTGTTGTTGTTGTTGTTTATTTGACGTTGTTTTAGTTGTTGTTTATTTGACATTGTTGTTGTTGTTTATTTGACGTTGTTGTTGTTTACATTGTTGCTGTTGTTGTTTATTTGACGTTGTTGTTGTTGTTTATTTGACGTAGTTGTTGTTGTTGACGTTGTTGTTGTTTATTTGACGTTTTTGTTGTTGTTGATGTTGTTGTTGTTGTTGTTTATTTGACGTTGTTGTTGTTGTTGTTTATTTGACGTTGTTGTTATTGTTTATTTGACGTTGTTGTTGTTGTTTATTTGACGCTGTTGTTGTTGTTTATTTGATGTTGTTGTTGTTGTTGTTGTTTATTTGACGTTGTTGTTGTTGTTGTTGTTCATTTGACGTTGTTGTTGTTGTTATTTATTTGACGTTGTTGTTGTTGTTATTGTTTATTTGACGTTGTTGTTGTTGTTGTTTATTTGACGTTGTTTTTGTTGTTTGTTTGATGTTATTGTTGTTGTTTATTTGACGTTGTTGTTGTTGCTTATTTGACGTTGTTGTTGTTGTTGTTTAATTGACATTGTTGTTGTTGTTGTTTATTTGACGTTGTTGTCGACGTTGTTGTTGTTGTGGTTTATTTGACGTTGTTAATGTTGTTGACGTTGTTGATGTTGTTGTGGTTGTTTATGTTGTTGTTTATTTGACGTAGTTGTTGTTGTTGACGTTGTTGTTGTTGTTGTTTATTTGACGGTGTTGTTGTTGTTTATTTGACATTGTTGTTGTTGTTGTTGTTGTTTATTTGACATTATTGTTGTTGTTGTTGTTGACGTTGTTGTTGTTGTTTATTTGACGTTGTTGTTGTTGTTATTTATTTGACATTGTTGTTGTTGTTTTTTATTTGACGTTGTTTTTGTTGTTTATTTGACGTTGTTGTTGTTGTTGACGTTGTTGTTGTTGTTGTTTATTTGACATTGTTGTTGTTGTTTATTTGACGTTGTTGTTGTTGTTTATTTAACGTTGTTGTTGTTGTTTATTTGACGTTGTTGTTGTTGTTGTTTATTTGACGTTGTTGTTGTTGTTGTTGTTGTGATTGTTGTTGTTGTTGTTTATTTGACGTTGTTGTTGTTGTTTATTTGACGTTATTGTTGTTGTTTATTTGACGTTGTTGTTGTTGCTTATTTAAAGTTGTTGTTATTATTGTTGTTTATTTGACGTTGTTGTTGCTGTTGTTTATTTGACGTTGTTGTTGTATTTGTTGTTTATTTGACGTTGTTGTTGTTGTTTATTTGACGTTGTTGTTGACGTTGTTGTTGTTGTTTATTTGACGTTGTTAATGTTGTTGACGTTGTTGTTGTTGTTGTTGTTTATTTGACGTTGTTAATGTTGTTAACATTGTTGTTGTTGTTTATTTGACATTTTTGTTGTTGTTGATGTTGTTGTTGTTTATGTTGTTGTTTATTTGACGTTGTTGTTGTTTTTTTTTGACGTTGTTATTGTTGTTTATTTGACGTTGTTTTTGTTATTTGACGTTGTTGTTGTTGTATTTGTTGTTGTTGTTGTTGCTTATTTGACGTTGTTGTTGTTGTTGTTGTTGTTTATTTGACGTTGTTATTGTTGTTGTTGTTTATTTGATGTTGTTTTAGTTGTTGTTGTTGTTTATTTCACGTTGTTGTTATTGTTGTTATTGTTGTTGTTGTTGTTTATTTAACGTTGTTGCTGTTGTTTTTTTGACGTTGTTGTTGTTATTTGACGTTGTTATTGTTGTTGTATTTGTTGTTGTTGTTGTTGTTGTTGTTGTTTATTTGACGTTGTTGTTGTTGTTGTTGTTGTTTATTTGACGTTATTGTTGTTTTTTATTTGACGTTGTTATTGTTGTTGTTGTTGTTGTTTATTTGACATTGTTGTTGTTGTTGACGTTGTTGTTGTTGTTATTTATTTTACGTTTTTGTTGTTGTTGTTTATTTGATGTTGTTAATGTTGTTGACATTGTTGTTGTTGTTTTTATTGTTTATTTGACGTTTTTATTATTGGTGTTGTTGTTGTTGTTTATTTGACGTTGTTGTTGTTGTTTATTTGACATTGTTGTTGTTGTTGTTGTTGTTGTTTATTTGACGTTGTTGTTGTTGTTGTTGTTTATTTGACATTGTTGTTGTTGTTGTTGTTGACGTTGTTGTTGTTGTTGTTGTTTATTTGACGTTGTTGTTGTTGTTGTTGTTGTTTATTTGACGTTGTTGTCGTTGACTTTGTTGCTGTTGTTTATTTGACGTTTATTTAACGTTGTTGTTGTTGTTGTTTATTTGACGTTGTTGTTGTTGACATTGTTGTTGTTGTTGTTTATTTGACATTGTTGTTGTTGACATTGTTGCTGTTGTTGTTGACATTGTTGTTGTTGTTGTTTATTTGACATTGTTGTTGTTGACATTGTTGCTGTTGTTGTTTTTTTGACGTTGTTGTTGTTGTTGTTTATTTGACGTAGTTGTTGTTGTTGACATTGTTGTTGTTTATTTGACGTTTTTGTTGTTGTTGATGTTGTTGTTGTTGTTTTTTAATTGACGTTGTTGATGTTTTTGTTTATTTGACGTCGTTGTTGTTGTTGTTGTTTATTTGATGTTGTTTTAGTTGTTGTTGTTGTTTATTTCACGTTGTTGTTATTGTTGTTATTGTTGTTGTTGTTGTTTATTTAACGTTGTTGCTGTTGTTTTTTTGACGTTGTTGTTGTTATTTGACGTTGTTATTGTTGTTGTATTTGTTGTTGTTGTTGTTGTTGTTGTTGTTTATTTGACGTTGTTGTTGTTGTTGTTGTTTATTTGACGTTATTGTTGTTTTTTATTTGACGTTGTTATTGTTGTTGTTGTTGTTGTTTATTTGACATTGTTGTTGTTGTTGACGTTGTTGTTGTTGTTATTTATTTTACGTTTTTGTTGTTGTTGTTTATTTGATGTTGTTAATGTTGTTGACATTGTTGTTGTTGTTTTTATTGTTTATTTGACGTTTTTATTATTGGTGTTGTTGTTGTTGTTTATTTGACGTTGTTGTTGTTGTTTATTTGACATTGTTGTTGTTGTTGTTGTTGTTGTTGTTTATTTGACGTTGTTGTTGTTGTTGTTGTTTATTTGACATTGTTGTTGTTGTTGACGTTGTTGTTGTTGTTGTTGTTGTTGTTAAATGACGTTGTTGTTGTTGTTTAATTGACGTTGTTGTTGTTGTTGTTTATTTGACGTTGTTGTTGTTGTTTATTGGACGTTGTTGTTGTTGACGTTGTTGTTGTTATTGTTGTTGTTTATTTGACGTTGTTAATGTTGTTGACATTGTTGTTGTTATTTTTGTTGTTTATTTGACGTTGTTGTTGTTGTTGTTGGTGTTGTTGTTGTTGTTGTTGTTGTTTATTTGACATTGTTGTTGTTGTTGTTGTTATTGTTGGTGTTGTTATTGTTGTTGTTTATTTGACGTTGTTGTTGTTCTTTATTTGACGTTGATGTTGTTATTGACGTTGTTGTTGTTGTTGTTGTTTATTTGACAGTGTTGTTGTTGTTGTTGTTTATTTGACATTGTTGTAGTTGTTGTTGTTGACGTTGTTGTTGTTTTTTTGAAGGTGTTGTTGTTGTTGTTTTTGTTGTTGTTTATTTAACATTGTTGTAGTTGTTGTTCTTGACGTTGTTGTTGTTGTTTATTTGACGTTGTTGTTGTTGTTGATTTGACGTTGTTGTTGTTGTTGTTGTTGATTTGACGTTGTTGTTGTTGACGTTGTTGTTGTTGTTATTGTTTATTTGACGTTGTTGTTGTTTATTTGACGTAGTTGTTGTTGTTTACGTTGTTGTTATTGTTGTTTATTTGACGTTTTTGTTGTTGTTGATGTTGTTGTTGTTTTTGTTGTTGTTTATTTGACGTTGTTATTGTTGTTGTTTATTTGACATTGTTGTTGCTGTTGTTGTTTATTTGACGTTGTTGTTGTTGTTTATTTGACGTTGTTGTTGTTGACATTGTTGCTGTTGTTTATTTGACGTTTATTTGACGTTCTTGTTGTTGTTGTTGTTGTTGTTTATTTGACGTTGTTTTAGTTGTTGTTTATTTGACGTTGTTGTTGTTGTTTATTTGACGTTGTTATTGTTGACATTGTTGCTGTTGTTGTTTATTTGACGTTGTTGTTGTTGTTGTTTATTTGACGTAGTTGTTGTTGTTGACGTTGTTGTTGTTTATTTGACGTTTTTGTTGTTGTTGTTGTTGTTGTTTATTTGACGTTGTTGTTGTTGTTGTTTATTTGACGTTGTTGTTATTGTTTATTTGACGTTGTTGTTGTTGTTTATTTGATGTTGTTGTTGTTGTTGTTTATTTGACGTTGTTGTTGTTGTTGTTCATTTGACGTTGTCGTTGTTGTTATTTATTTGATGTTGTTGTTGTTGTTATTGTTTATTTGACGTTGTTATTGTTGTTGTTTATTTGACGTTATTGTTGTTGTTTATTTGACGTTGTTGTTGTTGCTTGTTTGACGTTGTTGTTATTGTTGTTGTTTATTTGACGTTGTTGTTGCTGTTGTTTATTTGACGTTGTTGCTGTTGTTGTTTAATTGACGTTGTTGTTGTTGTTTATTTGACATTGTTGTCGACGTTGTTGTTGTTGTGGTTTATTTGACGTTGTTAATGTTGTTGACGTTGTTGTTGTTGTTTATTTCACATTTTTGTTGTTGTTGATATTGTTGTTGTTGTTGTTTATGTTGTTGTTTATTTGACATTGTTGTTGTTGTTGTTTATTTGACGTTGTTATTGTTGTTTATTTGACGTTGTTTTTGTTATTTGACGTTGTTGTTGTTGTATTTGTTGTTGTTGTTGTTGTTGCTTATTTGACGTTGTTGTTGTTGTTGTTGTTTATTTGATGTTGTTTTAGTTGTTGTTGTTTATTTGACGTTGTTGTTGTTTATTTCACGTTGTTGTTGTTGTTGTTTATTTAACGTTGTTGTTGTTGTTGTTGTTTTGACGTTGTTGTTGTTATTTGACGTTGTTTTTGTTGTTGTATTTGTTGTTGTTGTTGTTGTTGTTTATTTGACGTTGTTGTTGTTGTTGTTTATTTGACGTTATTGTTGTTGTCGACGTTGTTGTTGTTGTTGTTTATTTGACGTTTTTCTTGTTGTTGTTTATTTGACGTTGTTGTTGTTGTTGTTGTTTATTTGACGTTGTTGTTGTTGTTGTTTATTTGACGTTGTTGTTGTTGTTTATATGACGTTGTTGTTGTTGACATTGTTGCTGTTGTTTATTTGACGTTTATTTAACGTTCTTGTTGTTGTTGTTGTTTATTTGACGTTGTTTTAGTTGTTGTTTATTTGACATTGTTGTTGTTGTTTATTTGACGTTGTTGTTGTTTACATTGTTGCTGTTGTTGTTTATTTGACGTTGTTGTTGTTGTTTATTTGACGTAGTTGTTGTTGTTGACGTTGTTGTTGTTTATTTGACGTTTTTGTTGTTGTTGATGTTGTTGTTGTTGTTGTTTATTTGACGTTGTTGTTGTTGTTGTTTATTTGACGTTGTTGTTATTGTTTATTTGACGTTGTTGTTGTTGTTTATTTGACGCTGTTGTTGTTGTTTATTTGATGTTGTTGTTGTTGTTGTTGTTTATTTGACGTTGTTGTTGTTGTTGTTCATTTGACGTTGTTGTTGTTGTTATTTATTTGACGTTGTTGTTGTTGTTATTGTTTATTTGACGTTGTTGTTGTTGTTGTTGTTTATTTGACGTTGTTTTTGTTGTTTATTTGATGTTATTGTTGTTGTTTATTTGACGTTGTTGTTGTTGCTTATTTGACGTTGTTGTTGTTGTTGTTTAATTGACATTGTTGTTGTTGTTGTTTATTTGACGTTGTTGTCGACGTTGTTGTTGTTGTGGTTTATTTGACGTTGTTAATGTTGTTGACGTTGTTGATGTTGTTGTGGTTGTTTATGTTGTTGTTTATTTGACGTAGTTGTTGTTGTTGACGTTGTTGTTGTTGTTGTTTATTTGACGGTGTTGTTGTTGTTTATTTGACATTGTTGTTGTTGTTGTTGTTTATTTGACATTATTGTTGTTGTTGTTGTTGACGTTGTTGTTGTTGTTTATTTGACGTTGTTGTTGTTGTTATTTATTTGACATTGTTGTTGTTGTTGTTTTTTATTTGACGTTGTTTTTGTTGTTTATTTGACGTTGTTGTTGTTGTTGACGTTGTTGTTGTTGTTGTTTATTTGACATTGTTGTTGTTGTTTATTTGACGTTGTTAATGATGTTGACATTGTTGTTGTTGTTTTTGTTGTTTATTTGACGTTGTTGTTGTTGTTGTTGTTATTGTTGGTGTTGTTGTTGTTTATTTGACATTGTTGTTGTTGTTGACGTTGTTGTTGTTGTTGTTGTTGTTTATTTGACGGTGTTGTTGTTGTTGTTTATTTGACATTGTTATTGTTGTTTTGACGTTGTTGTTGTTGTTTATTTAACGTTGTTGTTGTTGTTGTTTATTTGACGTTGTTGTTGTTGTTGTTGATTTGACGCTGTTGTTGTTATTTATTTGACGTTGTTGTTGTTGTTATTTTTTATTTGATATTGTTGTTGTTGTTTATTTGACGTAGTTGTTGTTGTTGACGTTGTTGTTGTTGTTTATTTGACGTTTTTGTTGTTGTTGATGTTGTTGTTGTTTTTGTTGTTGTTTATTTGACGTTGTTGTTGTTGTTGTTGTTTATTTGACGTTGTTGTTGTTGTTGTTGTTTATTTGACGTTGTTGTCGTTGACTTTGTTGCTGTTGTTTATTTGACGTTTATTTAACGTTGTTGTTGTTGTTTATTTGACGTTGTTGTTGTTGACATTGTTGTTGTTGTTGTTTATTTGACATTGTTGTTGTTGACATTGTTGCTGTTGTTGTTTTTTTGACGTTGTTGTTGTTGTTGTTTATTTGACGTAGTTGTTGTTGTTGACATTGTTGTTGTTTATTTGACATTTTTGTTGTTGTTGATGTTGTTGTTGTTGTTTTTTAATTGACGTTGTTGATGTTTTTGTTTATTTGACGTTGTTGTTGTTGTTTATTTGACGTTTTGTTGTTGTTGTTTATTTGACGTTGTTGTTGTTGACGTTGTTGTTGTTATTGTTTATTTGACGTTGTTGTTGTTTATTTGACGTAGTTGTTGTTGTTGTTTATTTGACATTGTTGTTGTTGTTTATTTGACGTTATTGTTGTTGTTTATTTGACGTTGTTATTGTTGTTGTTATTGTTTATTTGACGTTGTTGTTGTTGTTGATGTTGTTGTTGTTGTTGTTGTTTATTTGACGTTGTTGTTGTTGTTGTTTACTTGACATTGTTAATGTTGTTGACATTGTTATTGTTGTTGTTGTTGTTTATTTGACGTAGTTGTTGTTGCTGTTGTTTATTTGACGTTGTTAATGTTGTTGACGTTGTTGATGTTGTTGTTTATTTGACGTTGTTGTTGTTGTTATTATTGTTGTTGTTTTTGTTGTTTATTTGACGTTGTTGTTGTTATTGACGTTGTTGTTGTTGTTTATTTGACGTTGTTGTTGTTGACGTTGTTGTTGTTATTGTTGACGTTGTTGTTGTTATTGTTTATTTGACGTTGTTGTTGTTGTTGTTTATTTGACGTAGTTGTTGTTGTTGATGTTGTTGTTGTTGTTGATGTTGTGTTTTTTGTTGTTGTTTATTTGACGTTGTTGTTGTTGTTTATTTAACGTTGTTGTTGTTGTTTATTTGACGTTGTTGTTGTTGTTGTTTATTTGACGTTATTGTTGTTGTTGTTGTAATTGTTGTTGTTGTTTATTTGACGTTGTTGTTGTTGTTGTTGTATATTTGATGTTGTTGTTGTTGTTGACGTTGTTGTTGTTTATTTGACGTTGTTGTTGTTGTTTATTTGACGTTGTTGTTGTTGTTGTTTATTTGACGTTGTTGTTGTTGTTGTTGTTGTTGTTTACTTGACGTTGTTGTGGTTATTGACATTGTTGTTGTTGTTGTTGTTGACATAGTTGTTGTTGTTGTTTATTTGACGTTGTTGTTGTTGTTGTTGTTGTTTATTTGATGTTGTTGTTGTTGTTGACGTTGTTGTTGTTATTGTTGTTGTTGTTGTTATTGTTTATTTAACGTTGTTGTTGTTGTTATTGTTTATTTGACGTTGTTAATGTTGTTGTTTATTTCACGTTGTTGTTGTTGTTATTATTGTTGTTGTTTTTGTTGTTTATTTGACGTTGTTGTTGTTGTTATTTATTTGACATTGTTGTTGTTGTTGTTTTTTATTTGACGTTGTTTTTGTTGTTTATTTGACGTTGTTGTTGTTGTTGACGTTGTTGTTGTTGTTGTTTATTTGACATTGTTGTTGTTGTTTATTTGACGTTGTTAATGATGTTGACATTGTTGTTGTTGTTTTTGTTGTTTATTTGACGTTGTTGTTGTTGTTGTTGTTGTTATTGTTGGTGTTGTTGTTGTTTATTTGACATTGTTGTTGTTGTTGACGTTGTTGTTGTTGTTGTTGTTGTTGTTGTTTATTTGACGGTGTTGTTGTTGTTGTTGTTTATTTGACATTGTTATTGTTGTTTTGACGTTGTTGTTGTTGTTTATTTAACGTTGTTGTTGTTGTTGTTGTTTATTTGACGTTGTTGTTGT